>JAPMOB010251044.1:0-10143 GCA_029875015.1 Lepomis gibbosus | reverse complement strand
CTCACTCGTGAACAAGACCCCGAGGTACTTGAGCTCCTTCACTTGGGGTAAGGACTCATTCCCTACCTGGAGTTGGCACTCCATCGGTTTCCTGCTGAGAACCATGGCAACTAAATAAATATTAAATAAAAATTAAGTGCTAATTTGTTTGTGATTCAAATGACTTAAACCAAATATTTATTGACGATATATTGAAGATTTATTATATTGATATTGAGGAAAATTATATTGCGATAATTATCATTATTGTTTTATTGCCCCTTCCTGTAAACATAAAAGCTAAATGACTTCAAAGGGTGTCTTAGACTTTAAAAACGTGGCGTCCCACAAACATAACGACAGATTTAAATGATTTTTAATATTTTAATCTGAAGAACGCACACACCAGTCCAGACGCAGGACCACACACTTGGCGTTTACACACGATTTCGGCGGTACTCTCCCATGATCAAACGTGAATTCAGACAGAAACAAACATGGCGACAGCTGGTTGACCTCGTGTGAAGAAAGGCATCAAACCGTGGATGAACTCGAGGCTGAGAAGCGAGAATCAGCAGGTTTGGACATTTTAGAGCGCTAGCAGATACACGACACGCTGACGACCCTTTCCAGTCAGCGCTCTCTCATTGGCTGTTGAAGGTTTGAGGTAAGGAGGCTTCCTGATTGTGAAATCTGGTCTCTCTGAAACCGTCTCTGCTCCGCTTCTCAGAGAAAAGGTGGTAGGTCTATTTTTGAACGAGGCAGGAAGTCAGACCGGCAGAGAGAATCCGGTCATTTTTCAAAATAAAACACCGATTGGAGAGTCCCGATAGTAAAACAACAATACATACTTTTAAAACAGACACAAAAATAAATAATTTAACTACGTAGCCCACTTAATCAGAGTAGAAGTCAGAAACCAACAAAATCTAAACATGTCAGTAAAATGAGGCAGGCAAAACGCTCTGATTCTGAAATGCTGCCTGTGGGAAATAAAGCCTGAAGTTGACGGAACGAAACGGGTCACAGAGAGCTGTGAAGAAGGTAAAAGAAGCACAAAAAGGACAAATGCTGCTGAAACACTTGCTTCCGTTAACGCCGGGCTATGGACGCATTAAAACGGCGGCGCCGCCGTAACGTGCCGTAGCCAAAGTCAGCGGATTCCTGGCCTTACAGTCAGTGATCTTAAAGAAGAACTATTATGATTTTCCACTATTTATGTCTATGTTACAATGGATGTTCATGTTAAACATGTCCAAAGCTGCAAATAATGAAGTTCCATCCATCCATCATCAACCGTTTATCCTGCGTACAGGGTCGTGGGGGGGCTGGAGCCAATCCCAGCTGACATTGGGCGAAAGGCGGGGTACACCGTGGACAGGTCGGCAGTCAAATAATGAAGTTAAAGTATTTAAAAGAAATCCCTGTGAGCAAAAAGTTTCCTCCTGTTCTGAACGCTCTGTTTTCAACAGCTTTTCCTACCGGCGCCTCCATTCTACGACACACGAAGCCAGACGCAGCCGGTGTTCCATATATGGTCGTTTGTTCCGCACAGCTACGCTCAGCAACAACAGCCTGGTAACATGTTTCAGGTCTTGGCCAATCAGAAGACAATTGGCTTTTAGAGGGGGGAGGGGCTTAAAGAGACAGGAGCATCTACAGCATGTTTGAGACAGAGGCTGAAATGAAGGCCTTCATGAAGCGCCAGTATAAACCAGTTTTTTAAGTTTGAATGATGCAAAGCTGCCACACAGGAGTGACTGAACTAAAATATAGGACTATACAACAGAGATAAACATTAAAAATGAAACTATATATTTGTGAGGTTAAGATTTTCATCTTCAGTAGGAACCAATGGGCTCGGGGCTGAGAGCCACAGACAGGAAGTCAGACTGAGAGACAGATGTTGTTGCTTTGGGTCTGTACATGGGATTTGTGGACAGTAATAAAAAACAAAAAAGACAGCTGATCTCGGGGTCTCCGCCTCCTCAGTTGAAGAAATCTTTGGAAATGGCCTCAACAAAGTTTGGAGCCGACATGAGGATACCGATGGTGCACAGGATGGTGAAGAGTGAGAACGCAACCAGACACAAGCGGTCGATCACCGCTGCGGCGAACTTCCACTCGCTGCAGACCGTCTCCTCCTCATCCAGGCCACGGAAACGGCTGGCAATGTACCTCACCTCCTCCAGGATCTGGTTCAGTTCTGCCTCCAGAGTCGAGCCCCCTGCCGCTCCTCCGCCTCGTCCTCTAGCTCCGCCCCCTGCTCTCAGCACGTCCTCCTCCCCGCCCACGCCGCCTCCCACCAACCGTGAACAGAGGAGCTCAGGTTCGGCGGGCGAGGCATAGTGAAGCCCCTCCATGCCCCGGAAGCCGACGTACAGGAGGTTTCCGTTGGTCGCCTGCGGGGTGTGTCGCAGAGACCCCTGGCTGACGCTGAGCTCCAGGCTGGACATGCTGCCGCGGCGATGCTTGGCGGCGTTGTGGCACGCCAGACGGACCTTTGCCTCACCGGGACGCCGCATCCGCAGGAACCAGGCGCACCAGTTCAACAGAATCACACGGGTCTGAAGCAGGACAAGGAGAAGAAGAAGAAGTAAGGTTGTAGTTAGAGTGTGTTCTTGTTTACAGCCACTTTCTCTGCAATTGTGTTGATGTTCAGTGAGTAAAAATACAAATATTTGCCAAAATTTCACATTTTTTAGGATGAATGGTCTCTTCAAAATGTCTTATCACTGTTAAATCTAACTTCACAAACATGTCATACCGGATATCAAGGAAATTATTAACAAAATTGACACTAAGTAATTTACATATAGCAAAAAAGTTGATCCATTTAGAGACCAAATCCCATAATTGCTTCTGGAGGAGAGTCTAATAAAGCATTAATGTCCATGAGGAGCAGTTTGGCTTCCAGACAGCATGAGTAATAACAATTACAGAGGCTGATGCCAAATCACATTTTGTTTAATAAGATAACAGCTGATAGAGTAAAACATGTAATGTTATGGCGACCTGTAGGGAACAACAACATCTTTCCTGATGAAAGCTCACTGTGCAAAGGCTGCTGGGAGTCAGGATGATGAGCTGTGTGGCTCTAAAGTAAAAATCAGTGGAACAGCAAATTCATGAGGGTTCGTCCTCTGGGAACTACGAATGTCTTTACAAAATCTCATGACAATCCCTTTAATTGTTGTTTAGTCTTATGGAATCTGCTGATCTGGTATCTGTTATTTTGGATCAAACTGGTCTGAGAAGAAACAGGTTGTGCACTTTTATTTCATTACACAGGAGGAAAGAAAAAAGTGTGGTAAGCAATTAACAGCTTTAAGCTTTGGACCTGGTTGACACTGTTGTTGAAGAAGAAGAAGAAGAGTAATTATCTGAAAGTTGACTTTACAAAATATTCACATAAAAACAAATTAATTAAAATTCATTTATGCAAAAACGTGTTTATGCGGAAAAAATATGCATGTAGACGAGGAAGATATGAGCTTGTGTGTGTGTGTGCAGATAAAAATAGAGCATGGATAAATTGGATCCTGCTCAGCTCTCAGAGGAAATCTTCTCCAACAGTCCGATATTTCACTTCACTCTCAGCTCGTTAAATATTTAGCTGTCAGACTCTTCACTGTTGACCGTCTGGGAGTCTGAACATCCGTCAGACCACCAACAGGCTTCTGCCTCAGTGTGGTCACCTGTGGCTCATCTGGAGGCGTCAAGGTCAACGACACTTCTGTCTTCCTGTGTGATCCATTTCTTAAATTTAATTTCTGTCCTGTCCTTTACGTTTCGGTGTTAGCTTCTGTCCTTTCCCCTTTTCATTTTTTTCCATTCTACTTGTATTTCCATCCCTTCTTCCGTCATTCTCTTTCTTGTCCTCTCAGTTTCTTTTCAGACACATTGGACTCTCGCTGGCTGTCCGACACTGAATCATTGTCCATCCATCCATCAGCAACAGCTTATCCTGCGTACAGGGTAGCAGGGGGCTGGAGCCAATCCCAGGGGGTGAAAGGCGGGGTACACCCTGGACAGGTCGCCAGTCCATCGCAGGGCCACACACAGACAAACAACCACTCACACTCACACCTAAGGACAATTTAGAGACACCAATTAACCTGCATGTCTTTGGATGGCGGGAGGAGGCCAGAGTGAACCCAGAGGACACGGGGGGAACATGCAAACTCCACACAGAAAGGCCGGGGCAACCGGGGTTTGAACCCACGACTAGGGCTGGGTATCGAGTTCAATACTTTTTAGGCACCGACCGAATCGCCTCAAAACCACAGAGTATCAAAAAATGTCTTGTGTTTCGGTACCAAAGTTCGATACCTAAAGGTTCTTGTTTACGCCAACGAGCCAATCAGCATGCAGCATTCTTGATGTGCCCACATCTAAAAGTGACTGCAATTGGCTGTGGTGATGTAAACACTAGCTCACGCCGGTTGCGCACAGAGACGTGGCTCGTTTATGTAAAAGACGCGGAGAAAAAACCTGGTGAAGCCTTTGACTGTGCGTGAAATAAACTTAAGAGCAGAAAGTCGCTCCGTCTTTGCTGCAACAACACAGAGCCGGTGCATCATCGTCTCAGCGCCCTGCTGCCACCGAGCTGCTTCAACACGCCCACCGTACGAGCGGCGTCGGGCAGCGGCGTCGCTACAAGCAGCACCGTTACTAGTTTAACTACATTTCTCAGCAGCTTGGTGGCAGCGCCGCTGTTTTCTGAATCAAATCAAAGCTCTTTTATTGACAGACAAGTATTTCTGAAGGATCAGTAAGAGACGCCAACGCCTCACACGGACCTGTATGTGCAGCCGGCGGAAGTGTTTCCGTGTACAGCTGAACCCGAGCTGTTTACCGGCTTCTCGCTGACCCGCCCTACTCTGCTTTTGATTGGTTAGTAGTCCTTAACTAGGAACTGAGCGTGTGCAACTCCCAACAAAGATCATTTAGAGACAAGGTGTATCACTCCATAGCTAAAACGAAGCCTTCAACACAGGGTGAAAAGAGGAGCTGCAGCAATGAGCAGCCTGACAGAAATATGGTGTTTTTTAAAAATTTGATCATGTAAACCTGCTCTGGTACAACACCTAAATAAGATTTTGAACCTGAAAATGAGCAGAATACAGCTGCAACATAAAGAGGGAATGTTTTGACATAAAGTTAAAGCAACTTCTGCAGTTTTTCATTTCACTTCATATTCATTCATTATTATGATTGTTACGTCAAACGAGTGCCGACAGACCTACTCTGTTTCTGTACGACGTGACTGGACCACTCCTGAATTCTGTTCCCACTGAAGAGGAAATTGGTCACAAACTGTCAAATCGTAGTTCTTGCATGAGGCTCATTGTGCTTGAGCCTTTAAAATAAGACTTGATTGGGTTGTTGAAATGCTTCCGCTCTAACCCAGATTGCCACCTTTCTCACCTGTTTTGCTGTAATAAGATAATTGAGTCAGCGCAGAGTGGAAGTGAATTATTCTGCACCACTTTCTTTCCTCACACTTTGCAAAATCTCATTTTAATCCTGTGCTGGCGAACGCCGCGGCTAAAAGGTCAGAGAAGCGACTCGCGACTGAGAGGTCAGCAGTCCAATATCTGAAGTGCCAAAACAAATCCAAGCAGCTCAGTGACGGGGACTGCAGCTCAGAGGGGAAGTACATGTACTCAAGTACAATGTTGGAGTAATTGTACTTTACTGGACCATTTCCATTATATGCTACTTTATACTCGACTACAACTCAGAGACAAATATGTGTTTTACTGTATTTGATCACTTTAGTTACTGGATCCTTTGCAGTCAGATTATTAGTACAAAATATAAACAGGTTAATTTAAGACTTTATTGATCCTGGGGGGAGACTGACAGGCTACCCAGCAGTATTTAAAGTACTTTACCAGCTGCAATATTAAAGTGATGAACACATTAATTCCTCAGCAACTAACTAAATAATCTAATGTAATAATATTATTCTGCAGAATCAGTAATTTTACTGTTAGTACTTTGAGTAAAGTTTGATTCTAATACTTAAGTAAATGTTTTGAATGCAGTACTTTTACATGTACTCTGTGATAGAGGTGCAGTTTTACACCACAAAGGTCGCGTAATTTCATGAACACAGTTCCTCACAGCAAGAAGGTCGTGGGTTCAAACCCCGGTTGCCCCGGCCTTTCTGTGTGGAGTTTGCATGTTCTCCCCGTGTCCACGTGGGTTCTCTCCGGGTGCTCCGGCTTCCTCCCACCATCCAAAGACATGCAGGCTAGGTTAACTGGTGTCTCCAAATTGTCCTCACGTGTGAGTGTGATTGGTCGTCTGTCTATGTGTGGCCCTGCGATGGACTGGCGACCTGTCTGTCTTTCGCCCAATGTCAGTTGGGATTGGCTCCAGCCCCCCGCGACCCTGTACGCAGGATAAGCGGTTGACGATGGATGGATGGATGGATATTTGGGCTTGGGGAAGGTATCAAGTCAGTTCGAGTCAAAAGGCTCAGGTCCAAGTGAAGTCAGGAGTCATGGGTGTTAAAGTCAAAGTCGAGTTGGAAGTCTTTTTTTGATTTTGCCAAGTCGGGTCTAAAGTCACACCTCTGGATTTTACTTTCCCCGCTGGATAGATTACTAATTTGGACAGGAATGAGGACAAAATGATGGTGGTTACTCTCCAACAGCAGCTGGATGTAAAGGAGTTGATTATTAGACATGAAATAATATATACAGTATATATATTTATATTAATATAATTTTTTTTCTGTGTAATATTATTAAAATTATTTTGTATTATGTTTCAGATTGTTGAAAGGTTGTCCGCTCTCTGCTGCTAAATGAGACACGTTTGTCCTTTCAGCCTCACAGCTTCACCTTCACGGCTCGACAGTCACCGCTCCTCTTCCTCAGCGGGAACATTCACATTCATGACACACTGTCAGAGCGGGGCAGTCACCTCCCCACCTAACCCCGACACACACACCCACAGCTAAGGTAAGAGCTCTGACCTTCAAAATAAATCCCAGCATAATGGTATTTCACTAGTTCAGATTCCCACAGGGGGCAGAGTGTGTGTGTGCTTGTTTTACTACATTCATGGGGTCTAAAAACAGGGATTCCACTATACTTGTGGGGTCTGACAGCTTTGTGGGAAACCCCACAATTTTAAAGGGCTTTTTTAAGGTTAAGTCTTCAGGTTCTGGTTAGAATTAGGGTTATGGTTAAGGTTAGGCGTGCAGTTGTGATGGTTAAAGTTATTGTAAGGGGTTTGGGGAATGTATTATCTCAATGACGGGTCCCCGCGAAGATGGTGAAGCAAGGCTGCGTGTGTGTCTCACAATAACTAGATGTGTTTCAGCACTTTTCTTTAAACTGCAGAATAAATAAATTGGATGAAATCATTAACGTCCAATCAGCTCTCACAGGGAGGCTAGTTCAGGGCGTGTTGAGGCCGGCAGCTCGTTGAGGACCTGAGGCTCATTAAAGCTGACTGGGCAGAAAGAACAAACTGGACTCCACATGGAGGAGTGAGCGCACACACTGTGGCAACAGGCTCGAAGGAAGTGAAGAGGACAGGAGGAGGAAGAGGAGGAGGAGGAATGACTGACCCATTGTGGCATGTGTCCTCCGTCAGGGTCGTGGTGATGATACTGCAGAACCAGAACTGTAGCGATGACCGACAGACCCACGATCACCATGGTGGTTGCAAAGTACTGAGCTGAAACACAAAGGTCAGTTTATGTTTACTGTTGTTTAGACATTTTTTTCAAGAGGAGGTTTAAACGCCGCTCAGAGTCAGAGGGTCTACTGTTTGCTGTCCTGACAGGAGGTAGATAGACGGCGTTAGCTTGACCTGGAGACTCCACCCAGAGGCCCGCGACAAAAGAGGAAGAAAACTTGTAATTTTAAAGTTTCTTATTTAAATACTGTGTCTTCTTCTGGCTAGCAGAGCCTAAAGTTTGTCGTTTATTGTCACTAAATACGTCCAAACTGTGGAAAGACTGGGGGCTTGTTAAACCACAGCATGTATTAAATAAAGAGGATGTGACATGTGGTCAGTGGCGGAAGAAGTACCCAGATCTTGTACTTTAGTAAAAGGAGCAAAACTGCAGTATAGAAATACTCTGTTACATGTAAAAGTCCTGCATTCAAATAATTCCTAAAAATGTGATGTTTTTCAACCCTATATTCCCATGTCTTTGTGTCTGTGTGACTAACTGGGACGTTTTTGAAACTGGTCCAGTACTGAGTGAGCGCGCTGCAGTTGGCAGCAGCGAAACTAGGCTGCAGCGTAATCCTTGCAGGCAACTGCAGCCCGTCAAAGTACGTCCACTGAAGTGTTTCCTTTTGCTGCTGACAGGCACAGATTGTTCAGACAAGTGTTTGACATTATGCAAAGCATCCCTACAGAGAGAGAGATCATTTTTGTTCAACCAAAAACATTCACTATATTGATTTTGTCACAGCCACCAGACTCCATTGATAAAAGCAGGAATTTTACCTTGCAGAACGTGGTAGTTGCTAGTCTACCGCAGCCTCTACCAGTTAGTTTGTTTGTGTTATTGTGTACATTTGTTGGTAAGTAAAATATCTGTTTTTGTCATTCGAGTCTTGTGGCTTTGATGAGAGCGATACGGTGACTGTTTCTGTTTAATATAAGATCCATAACTATGTTTTCAGTGGTGTATAAAGACCTGACATAATCTACGTATACCGCAGGTCCTCGTACATGGAAGCCGCCATGTTGCGCCTTCATGTTTCTACAGTAGCCCAAATGGACACTCTGCTCTACAGAGTGCGTTTCGTCACTACGTTGACTACATAAAAAAAGAAGAAGTAGTAGTAGTGAATAAAAACCTTGCCAGGGGTAGTCTAAACATATAAAGATTTTAAAAGAGGACCATTTGTTGACAGTGTTTTGTGGTTGGATTGGTTGGAATTAAATTTAAATAATGAGCAACCTCATGGAGAAAAAGTATAAATGTGGGTTGTCTACTGTCGGATTAATTAATGTCATTAGACTTAATACATTTATTATAAAAGTACTTATTTCGTCTGATGAGCACTTGAATGTACAGTGAACAATTTGTTTCAGTTCACAACCCTCACCACTAGATGGCACTAAAACTTACACACTGAACCTTTAAATAAAAAAAGCTCTGACTCTTTTTAACAAAGATCCTTTCCACAATGTAATCAGATATTTGGTATAACTATCTGACTGCAACTGGCTGCAGCCCTGTTTCACTGCGGCTGACTGCAGTGTGCTCACTCGATATTGGACCAATTTCAAAAAATGACGTCCTAATTACACACATGGGAAAATAAGGTCCAGGTTAAAAAATACAAAAGTTACCCTTCAAAAGAACTGGCATCAAAATATAGTTGAAGTGCCAAAATTAAAGTATGCATTATACAAATTAACCCATTTCAGAATTTTCCTCACTTAAATGTTGCAGCTGGTAAAAGTGGAGCTCACTTCAACTACTTTATTTACTTTATCTGCTGGGTAGCTTGTGAACAAATTAACAGATTAAGATCAAAAAAGTTGATCTAAATCTGTTATATTACATCATCCTTTATGTTCGAAGACATTTGTTTTTTCCCCCCATTCATCCTGAGCTGAACTCAAAGATCTAAGACTTTCTCTATGAACACAAAAGGCCTGTTTCTCTCAAATATTGTTCACAAATCTGTCAAAATCTGTGTCAGTGAGCACTTCTCCTTTGCAGAGATAATCCATCCACCTCACAGGTGTGGCATATCAAGATGCTGATCAAACAGCATGGGGATAGCACAGGTGTGCCTTAGGCTGGCCACAATAAAAGGCCTTAGGCTGGCCACAATAAAAGGCCACTGGAAACTGTGTAGTTTCACTGTATTGGGGTAACTAGTCAGTATCTGGTGTCACTGTCTGCCATCTGCTCTGTACAGTGAAAACCGGGGTTCACCGTGAAGAGAACCCCTCTCCAAAGTGCCAGACGCCATCGAATGTGAGCATTTGCCCACAAGTCGTTTACGACGACAAACTGCAGACCACGATGAGGACGATGAGCAAGCAGATGAGCTTCCCTGAGACTGTTCCTGACAGTTTGTGCAGAAATTCTTTTGTTATGCAAACCGATTGTTGCAGCAGCTGTCCGGGTGGCTGGTCTCAGACGATCTTGGAGGTGAAGATGCT
>JAPMOB010251043.1:0-81000 GCA_029875015.1 Lepomis gibbosus | reverse complement strand
TCCATGATGAGGTACTGTAACTCGATAGATGCATTCTGTATATGCAGACTGTGTGGAATAAATTGAAGTAGTCCATCACTACCTTAAGTCCTTGAGTAATGAGTCGCCCGCAGGGCTGTATGGAAAGCAGACTGGTAATTGCAGGACAAAAAGGTTTCAAATATCATTTCCAGACATTTTGTTGCACTTCAGTGGCATCCAGAATATTCCACATTTAGTTCTACCTCTATCTGCCACAGGGGAGGACAGGAATAGAGAAACATATGTCTCTTATTCAAGAGAAGTGAAAAGGCACAAGTAAAAAATAATAAGACAAATATCCAGACGAGACTTAAGAGGCAAAATGGATTACATAAAATATAAAGTATGAAACCTTAAATCCATGTCATTTATTATAATCCCCATGAGCTGCTCCTACTTTAGAAACATCAAGTACTTCAAAATACACTGCTACAGTGAGTGTAAAAGCAGCATTAATTGGAAGAGCTTCTTTTATTGCTCTTCTAGTGATGATAAAGATGGGTGTTTTGCTATTTATCCAAACTTGTACCGTAACAAGTGCATATAGCTGCTCTTCAGGAGGCTTTAGATGTGTGTATTGCCTTCCAAATCTCCAAAGAAATACGAGAAATGTTAGTTCTCACAATCCATTAATGCTAGTTGTGAAAACAAAACTGCATAAACTGTCTTGAGCGTGACTGCTCATGCTTGGATATCGTTCTTGTTTGCTGCCATCTGGTCCAAAGCAGCACTGTATACACAATGTTTCTTCTGCCTGCAGACTCTGACAATTGACCAACTGGTGGAAAACTAATTGCTTTAGTTTCCTTTAGTACGCTGCACTAACCTTGAGTAATTTAACAAAGAGTGCACAGCAAAGGAGGTGCGGCTATCTCGCTTATCCTCTACTGCATCTGTCCTCAAGCAGCCTACTATTGATAGTTCTATGTCGTTTGCTCTGCTCTCACTTGGAAGAACAGTGTAATTGAATCTCCATTTGCAAAGCAACACAATCAATGGGGAACACGGTTGCTTAAGAGTTTACATTTAATGGTGTGGACATTGCAGTAAGGGAAATAAAATTAAGGTTTTTCAATTTTATGGTTGCGTCCTTCATGGCAGTGTCTGTTGCATCATCCAGTAGCTGTTACAAAGTGTTACATCATCATGTTTTTAGGATTTACTGCAGGGCCATGTTAATTGAAGTGTAACTCAATGAAATGATGAAATGACTTGACTGTAGAAAGCAAGAGGGCACAAAGTCGCTGGTAGGGCTGTCGCGATAAACGCAAAATTGAGATACCGCGCTATTGTTCAAGCCTACCGCGGAGGATGGCAAGCACCGCAACCACCGCAATGTTCATACTTTACACTTTAGTGCGTGTTAAATTAATAAATTAGTGCTTCAAAAGTTCCACAACCGTTAACGAGCTCTGTAACGGTTCAAGGGCGGATCGCCATGGGCTGTACGTGACCTTACTTAGCCAAAGTTGGAAGCTGTAAGTGTTGCCGTGTTGTTGTTTTTTTGTTGTTTTACTGTTTATTTTAAGATTAGCTAACTCGGCGTGAGCGTATTGCGCGGCTAATTTGGCTAGCAGGCTCGGCGAAGTTGGACTAAAGTAATCCTGAGGGACAGTCGAGAGAAACTGTGAACTGTAAGCC
This sequence comes from Lepomis gibbosus, assembly GCA_029875015.1. Taxonomy (NCBI): domain Eukaryota; kingdom Metazoa; phylum Chordata; class Actinopteri; order Centrarchiformes; family Centrarchidae; genus Lepomis; species Lepomis gibbosus. Next base: position 79,338 of record JAPMOB010251043.1, on the reverse strand, counting down.
TCATTTAAAGCTCACTAACTAACGAGCGCAGCGAGCGTAGTGTGTGGGATGCCTGCAGCTGTTTTTCATTTTTCAGTGTTCTGTGGAAATTTTGTTACAACGTTTGTCATTGTGGAAAGCCCATTCTGCTCTGTACCGTTGTGTGTGTGTGTGTCTGCGTGTGTGTGGTGCTGCGGTATGTAAATTGACTTGGTAGACATGCCCTGAAGGAAACAATATAGCGGCCATTATATGATTGGATGCCCATGTCTTTTCAAACTCCACATTCCCTGTTTGTATTTCAAGAATAGTTTCCAAGCTCAATATAAGATAACATTGATGACCTGAGATATTATACAACTGTTTTCTCAGGCTGTACTCTCCATGATCAGCAAACTGAACATGGTGTTTAAAATCGATGGAGTGCCTCTTTAATTTAGTTTCCAGACTGGTGCAGGTCTGTACTTTCATCACAATTTACGGTTTTGACTTTCAGTTATATTTCATGAGGCTGATGAAGGTCCCCGTCCAGACAGTAAGTGAGATTTCATATCCCTCTGTTGCTTGGCTTTGAGCGGCTCTGATATTAAACTGTGATAAATGTTTTGTTGTTGGGATTGTCCCTGGTCAGAGGCCTCTTTTAAAGGCCATGTTTATCATAATCAGTGCTTTGCTTCTAAATGTAGTGAACCGTGCTTACAGAAGAAGACAAGAGCTTAAATGTCAGCCACAGACCGGGTAGGAATCCTCTGCAGTTTGGCAAGGACATCTTGTGTGGCTCTCTTTGGCAGACGGCAACTTGAAGTAGTAATTGCTTTTTAGCATCACCGGGGTTTGAAGCCAGAGTGAATGTAAATACGATCAAATGAGATTCTGATGGTGGCCTGAGAGGCGAAGGGGGTGAAAAGTAATAAGAAGAAATGATATCACTAGGGAGAACAAAGTGCAGTGATTACATTTATTTCCACTGGCCTATTACTGGAGCACTGGGGGAAAACGAGCGCTGAGCTTTCTGTTTTTGCAGTAGGCCACAGGCCGTTGAGAGCCCACAGGCCTTTTTATTCATGTCAGAAAAACAGCTCGCTACTGTTGTCCTTTGAGAGTTCTTGGATGATTTAGACTGAATTCATTTGTGGGGAAAAGCATTTTTATGCTTGTAAATTTAAATTTTGGTTTTTAATATCTAAATGTAGGCCTGTAGAGGATGTATGTTTAAACTATTACTACAAATTACCCCATTTCCCTGTTATCAAATCTCATCTATTAGCTCTTGCTATTCACTCCCAAAAATAAATGGATGGGTACGTCCAAAAACTTGGAACCCTGAGTGTACAGTCAGACCTTTTAAAGTTGCTGCTTACTATCCCCTCTGTAATATTAGGGTAGGTTTAGGGTTGGGGGCAGTGGGTAGGGGTGTGGTTAAGGTTAGGTTTCATTTTCATATTCTATGCACAAACAATGACAAATGAATTTAATGTTTGCGCATCATAGTGAACAAAATATTAACAAATAAAGCATAGCCTACATTCATAATCAGATCATTTCCAGGTGTTCACAGTGTCATCCTTATTAACCACTGTTGCCTTGCACATGCACATCATGAGTCTGGGTGGCTGTGGCAGTTGCAGTGCCCTGACTGGCAGACATGATGGATACCCCTCCATTATCAGGGCGTGCTTCTCTGCCCCTCGTCCTGTGGGACTCAGCCAGTACGACATTTATTAATCGACTGCAGATAATTCCTAATAAAACAGCAGAAGTGCCAAGGCTGCACCACTGAGATCTGGAATGGCATACATTGTGTAAGACATGATACATTACCATGCCAATGGTTTCCCTTGACAAGAAGCTATTATTAACGTAAGGACTGCAAGCCTGGTGGTTTTTGCTTCTGAAGTTGCACATCTCAGCTGGAAGATTGGACAACTGCATTGTACATCAGTGTGACATGACTTTTCATAGATGGTCAGATTATAGGGTGCAGTCACTTATCTCACAGCCACTGCAGTTACTCAGATACTTCAAATGTAGAGGACATGGAAGTACTAGTTTTTGCCACCATTTTGCCTTTCTTGAGATTTTGTGTCTCTCAAGCAAGTGCTTCTCAAAGCCATGGCATTGTTTGGCGCCCAGCATAGTGTTCATTTTGAATTTGCTTAGCTTCTCCCAATTGTACTCTACTACGCTTTCAACTGCGCATTAGGTGAAGTGCACTCAGAAATAATTTCTTCTATCAATTCAGTACAATTAATCTGTGGATTATATTCACAATTTATTGTTTCTGTAATTAAATATTAGAAAATAATATAACATTAGAAAAATGGCCATTACTATTCCCAGTCCAAAATCCAAAGATCTTCACTGTAATATCACTGAAAACAAGCAGCGAATCTTCCCATTAGACAATCTGGAACTACAGCATGTTTGATTTAATTGATTAATTAATTGTCTACTTTGCAGACATTTTTTGTTCAACTCTAGTCCTCTCAATGTCATGGGAAATTTAGCGTCAACATGATGTTTTGTTGACAAATTAAATGTAAGAGCTCCTCTATCTTATAGTCCTTTTCTTAAAGTTATAGACATTTTCCATATTTAGGAACTCTGAAACTTTGTCTGCATTCCGCCCACTGGCACCACGGTCAAAATTTTATTTAGTAAATACTGAATTTAGTAAATTTACCTGCTCTGGAAGTAACACTTTCTAAAGGCTCAGAAACCATTTGGGACATCCTAGTAAACATAACTCTGTCTCTTTATTGTTTTGTCGCGTTCTTTTTTGCTCCAGATTCCTGGAGCTCTTGACTATGGCATCAAAAAGTGGTCTTTCAGAGCCACATGATAGACCGAGGTCCTGAGGCGGGTCGTTTAGGAGGCCAAGAGTTATCCATTAGGTTCCTATAATATGAAACAACCTGTCTAAGGACCCAATGTCTGGCTAATATAAGCTGTCAGATGTCAGACCCTCAGTACTGTTCCTAATCAGTCTCATGTATAGCCTGGTGCTTTGGTTACAGGGACACTTTTGGGTGGACTAAAAATGGCACTCATTATAAGCCTACCTTAACCCAACTGTAACTGCCAAGTGAAACCTGTGTTACTCAGTCAGGGTGTAGCGCCATCCCATGTGCTGCAGGCTACAGCGAGGGGCACTTTGTCAGCTTTGGCTTATTATCAGCAGGGGTTTGTTCTTTGCTCATATTTCCAAACAGACAGGCCTAATACTCACCACCTTTCCCATCATCAACAATGTCATGATGTTCCAGGACCTGCTGCCTATACCCGGTGCCCTTTATCTCATTGGAATAGCCAAGATGCTGCTGGAACACCATGCCAGCACATAAAGACTACTATTGTTTGTCAGGCAAACAGAATAATGCACTGTGTCTCTTAGAAATGAGCTACTGATTGATTCTATATGCACATACAATATTTCACTTTGCACTTCCCTTTAAATCATTATTGTTTGCCACTGATTTTTTTTCTCTGGAGCTAAAGTGCATGACGCACGATCATGGGGGGCTGCTTTATTGTTTTGCCAACGGAATTCCATTTCACAGCTCCATGCTGTGAAATGGTAGACGCAAGGCAGTACACAAGATGGGCCAGCAGCCAAGGCAGGAAAGAGCTTTTCATTAGTCTAATATGCCTCCTGTGTATTGGCTGCTTTAATATGCTCCTGTTTCTCTTAGCAGAGAGAAAGATAGAGGCAGTGATGGGGAGATGTAGCAGAACCTCTTGACCTTAGATTCAAATGATTTGAAATATTCCCTTGGTGCTGTGATAAATGACATAGATTTATTACTGTGCTCTCTTTGTCTCTGCCATTTGTTGTCCACAAGCCAAGGAGAACCTGATGAAATGTTTAAAAAGAGCTATTTCAGAAGTTTGGTCTAACCCACTGTCGTTAAGTACCATTTTAATATGATTTGTTAAAGATTCAGGAAGGAGTACAGTTGTTGTCCAGTTGACCATAATCCCCCTGGTTGTGCACTCTGGTGTAGTTCCTGTCATCACTCGGGCCGTGGGGTGGGATCTGAATGATGAGAGCAATGTTTTTCTAATGGTATTTGTGGTGAGTAAAGTGGGCTGTGGTTGCTCACAGCTCCAACTGTTCTCTGCAGACTGCATGCTGACAGTGAAGAAAAATGAGGCTGAAATTTTTCCAGCAGTGCAAATTTAGCTCACCATTATTGTCATTAGTTTACACATGCCATTAAGTACAGACTTTTACCCCATTCACCATGGAGCATGTGGGAATGGGAATGAAACCCCTGGGGGTTACGTCTGTCAGTGTTAGTTACATCCTTTCACCATTTGAGGACTAACTAATAATTGAGTTTGGCAGACTGTGAGGCAGAGCTGTTTGGATGTAGTAATACAAGGTACATGGTATATTTATTCATGATTTTACATCACAGGGTTGTGTAACAAGATGAAGTTGTAGTTGCAGTTAAAAAACTGTACTTGCTCTCCAGAGTCAACAGCAAATGCAATACCTCAATTTTAGCAATGCTTTATGAACATCATGTAATATTACTGAGGAATTATTGAATTGGTACTGAATGTTGACGTTGGATATAAATTGTTTACTGCAGAGACATCCAGTGTGAACAGAAATCTAAAGAGACTTGGTGAGTTCCAAGCATTCATTTGGGAGCTTAAGAAAAATCTAAATGGTTGGATGATCTAATATTGGTCAATATTTTTTGGTTTTTGCGGCCTTTAAAGAACACCATTTTCCACAAGGCGAGCTGTAAGAATGGGGAGGACCAATGGCATGGCAAGTGTTTTCTAAACATAGATTACAGCTAAAAAGTTGATGACATTCCAAAAAAAGCCGGCTCTGCCTCAGGAAACTTTTTTATGCTAACAGAAGAAATTGTTGTTTTATTGTAACCACAAAAGGTTAAACATCTAAAAGCCAGTGCTGTAGTAGATACTGCTTTGTCTGTAAATATGGATATAAACTCCGGGAACATAAAACATCACTTTTTTAAAAGCCCTCAATTAGCGACTGCATTGAGTGACAGAAGCTAGTGAAACAGCAGCTAAGCGGCTAAGCTCTATACCTTCAATTTGTTTTTAGACTGAAAACAATCCCATCTATGTACTTTTAGGCACTCCTCACTGTATGTAACCCAAACACCTCCCAAGTACATAAATGTCACGGTCCTTGATTCATTAGTATATTTTGCCCTTAGAATAAACTGTGCCATTTAACTCTGCCAGCTCGCTAACTCGCTCCCACAAAACTATGCTTCTATCACTGTGCCCACTGAGGTTTAACTTAAACAAAGAGATTAATACTGCCTCCAGAGCAGCTCAGCTTCTGGGAAATATTTGGATACCTAAAACTCCAATCTGCGATTAAGTGCTGTGTGACTAAAAATTGTAGCATTGTGTGATTCTAGCATTAATTAGTGATTCTGACAGAGTATTTGTAGACATAGAAAATCATCTCTTTTTTCACTATGGAAAGTGATAAACATATCATTAACGTGGGGCGTTATCCTGTGTGCAGACAACTTATGATATAGCAGGTCCATTTCTTAAAACAATGGAAGGAGTTTAACTGTTGTGATAAACAAGACATGAGAAAATACTCCTCTATGTTGCATTTCTTAGTTAATGGATTGTAATCTGCGAATTGGCTTGTGCATGTTGCCTAAATGGTTCCTTAGCTTTTATCAGTAATTCAGGAACAGTTACTCCTAATTAACTCTATCAGCAGCCTTTTCGTGGCACACTGTTCCTGGCCCTGCATCTAAAGAATCAGGGAAAATCAATTAGGGGGATAGGGATCTGTGTACCTAAAAAGCACAAAGGCTAAGGTCCAATCCCTAAGGCTGGGGTTGGCAGTAATAATGCACCATCTTTGTATACTGTTGGATTAAATTCCCTGTGCCTGCAGGTCTGGAAATGAACATTATTTCCTCGCTGATGATGTCTAAATAGATGTTCTTCCTGGATCTGAGGACAGGTCTGCAGAAAGTGGCCAAGTCAAGCAATTAGGCTCCAAAGTGCCCAGTGAAATGACATTAAAGAAGCAGCATTTGCAGAGCTGTTTTTCCACTCTGCTGCAATTGGATGCGAATAAGTTCTTCATCTTCTACATTCTGTCATGAGAATTACAGAGTGAGTTACAGCTGAGTGTTGTGGGGTGGGGGTGGGAGCTGTGATGCTACTTTCTTTGTCTGAGTGCAACTTCATCCCTCTTTAGAATATGACAGGAAGAGACAGGTGCAAATTATATCCGCTTAACCATATTATAGTGTTAGGCAGCAGTGGTGAAAAAAAGGGGAGGTTTGGTTCCCTCAGTCATCATTTTTAATGGATGAAAGCGCACTCCATGTCTGGATTTAGAAGCGCTGGGGATGTGTTCGGACGTCTGGGTGTTCTCATAGCTGTGGTACGTGTAGTGATGCCCAGTTTGGCAGAAAAAGCAGCTCAGACCCTCCCACTGTAAATGCTCTGGCTTCACCTTTCTTTTTGTTTCAACAAATGTACTGTAATGTATGCTTTGTATTTTTCTGCGTGTGCTGTACCACCATTGTTAATCATTTCAATCCAATAAAGAAGGGAATTTGGTTTTCATTGCTATGTGAAATAATTTGGTATTCTAACGCAGTTGACCTTCTCTTTTAATGCTGTACAAATCGGTCCATTTAATTCCCTTGTGCTTGACATAATTCAAGTTGAGATTCCCTTGAGTCCTTCAGATATAAAAAGGTATTAGCAAAATCTGTGTTATCGTGGGCGTATGTGCTGTATGTTGGCGTGTGTGATATCTGACTTGTTTGTACCATTCTCTTGATTGTAAAAAGTGTATCTTCTATAACTATATCTATTTTCCTCTATTTTTTAGGGCATGTAGGAGTATGCATTCTGCGATGAATAACAAGAGAAACACAGTTCTTTGAATTGCAGGAAAGATACAGTTGTATGTAATTCAAATTTAGGTCTGGAATTCAAAGAAAGAAGAATTATTTAGCCTTTTAATTCCTTTTTAGAAAGTGCCATTTAACACAGTTAAAAAACAAGACCGTGGGAAATGAATTAACGTGAACATAACCTTGAAACAGTCAAGCCGCACACCCCTTTAATTTTACTTTTAGACCAACCTTGAGATGAATTCCTACTCTACAATTCAACCTTTGCTTGTAAGCTCTTGCCTTACTGCAGAATCCATCACTCCCCGCCGAAACGCCTATCATTTCAACATGTCACATATAGGAAGAAGGGCGATACATAACCGTTACCTGCCATGTCAGGACATTGTTCATCACTCAGGGTGAGTAGTGAGAGCTGTTCATTCTTTTCCGTATCTCAAAAAGAGGCTCTGTGCTTTGACGTTCCTCCCATATCCCCGCGGGGGAATTAACACTAATGAAATGGCATAAAGGGAGACACTGGCTTTGTGCTAAATGTGCAGGTGAATGAACAAGACTTTTGGGGGCGATACCTTTCGTTAGAGGGCACTCATTGGTGTTCTTCAAACGAGCTGTGAGCCATATTTGCCCTCAAGTGCATGCTGTATGTCAAATCAAGCGCTTCACATGCCAACAGGGCAAGGGACTTTGCAGGTACATGCTTGTTTGCCGCATGTCATTGTACTGAGAAGACTTTGCTTCATTATTTTCCCGTGTAAAGAACATTTGCAAGATAAGAGTAGCACCCTTGGTATTAAAGTAATTATCATAAATTTAGGTATTGTTTGCTTCATCTCAGCGGAGAATCCAGTGAAAGAAATGTAATTAAGTTGTCAGTGTCTGAATCTATTTTGGTTTCCATAATAGATATCAGATTTTTAGATTTTTTAGACAATACTTAACTTTCTCTTTCTTTATCTAGTGAATTGCACCACTGTGCAATATACAGAAGGACAGACTGTAATATGTTGTCCGTGTGATGTGATCAATTAAAGAAGATTATGTTATTTTGTGGTGTAATGAAAGAGCTCCTTGGCTGTGGGATTGTACCAATTACATTTCAAAGAGGGAGGATTAAGGAAACTTGTAGCTAGCTAGAAAAGTAATGTTTCGAAATTTGTAACACTGATTATTTCGAAGCACTCTCCAGTATAGGGATTCTGACTGAAAGACAGATAAAGTATAGAGTTGATAAAGCAGAAGAAATTAACCCTTTGGGCCTAATTAACATTTGCGAGATTAGCATAATATTCTCCACTGGGATGTCACTTCCTCTTCGGCTCTTTTTTAAATGAAACATCAAAGCTGAATTGGCCTGCAGATATCCCAAGTCTCCCAATTTAGCGAGTAGGATGCGGACCCCGTGGACCACCACCAGAGAAAATCAGTGAGGGGATAATGAGGAAGAGGAGGTGTCAAAGGCTCCAGAAGGTCCTGCACTGGGAGATTATTACCAACGGCACTGCTTGAAGAGCTTGTGCTGCCCACTGATGATCCATCCTTCAGACATTTCTTGGACCAAAGAGAGTTTGTGCTACAGACCTCATCGTTTTAACTTCTGACGGCAGTGGGCGGCCTGCTCTCCTTCAGAAATCTGTTGGATTTTGAGAGTGCGGAGGGTTCTGATGTCACATGTCCCATTACACTGCTAACAGTTGTAGCACTGACACTGAAGACATGTAAATGAAGGGCTGTTTTTTTTCCAATTGTAGATCTGGCTCTGCCTACTGGGGCTGGACTGATGTATTTGCTGATACGTCAGACTAACACCAGCTGATCATTCAGCCCAGATATGATGAGCACGATGCAGTTGGATTGATTTATCAATACTACACTGGTTGTCTATGAGAAGCCTGTTTCCTGATTGATCAAATTACATGCACATGTGCATGGATATGGTCACTACCTGATTACCTACTTGGGGGGCCTGGGTCAAATTTTAGCTGCTGGGACCTTATTAACCCTTTGTCCCCCATCCTCCGTCTGTGTGTAGTATTTTTATACTTGAACATTACACAACCCCTGGTTTGCTTTGTGCTAATGTGATTACAAACAAATTGATTTAGGATTATTGCACATAAGCATAGTAGCAGCTGAAATAAGGAGATTTTAAAACTGTATTTTCACAGGACCCCTCTTCAGAACAGGGCCACATGATGGTAAAAGGTGGTAAAAATGTATAGGTGTAAAACGGGACCCAGGTTACGTATGCGTCAGCTGATAATAAGATTTTAGTCGTGCATATTCCCACATTCACAAATAAAATTAAAAGGAATTACATTACCACAGTCCAAATTCTGCTTTGCGGTTGCCTGCTTTGCCTGCTTGAAAATTGGTATTTATTATATTAAATAATTAATTCTTTATGATTGTATATTGTCTGCTATGTACAAGTGGGAGTTACAAAACTCAATTTCACTCTATAACTTGTTAAATTGTGACAATAAACCTACCTATGCATATGTGGTGAATGTAAACATCAACAGCGAGAGGATAATAGGACTTTCTTCGTGTAAAAATTTGAAAACTGATATTTGGGAAACCATTTGACTGCATCTGAGTCCACCTCCTCTCATCTTGCCAGAGTCTTGTGGTCTGTCGGGTCAGAGCGCTGTCCACCTGCAGAGTGCTTGATCCAGGATGTTGATAAGCATGTTGAGTGTTAAGTAAATCCTTGACATTTTAGTTTGACTAAGTAATTTCAAAGTAATTGTTTGACATTTATAGAAATATAATTGCTGGTTTTGGAGTTGAGCATGGAGCTAGAGCCAGGAGGCAATTAGCTTAGCCTAGTATGAAGACTGGAAGCAAAGTAAAAGAACTAGCCTGGCTCCCTTCAAAGTAAAAAAAAATCCCTGTCAACAGCACTGAAGGACCCCAGTAATCACAGTGTATCTTGTTTATTTTATCTGTACACAAAAACTAAATTACAGTTTGTGTTGTATGCTATGCTTAGCTAATTACCTCTTGCCTCAGCGCTGTACTTAACGCACAGGCGTGAGAGTGGTATCAATCTTATGTCACTCTCAAAAAGAAAGCAAATAAGTGTATTTCTAAAAATTTTCACTTCCTATCTTTTTCTGAGCTTTCAACCTCATTTCACAGTCTTCATCAGCATCTGGAGTTTGTTCATTTATCCATGAGAATGCTGTTACCTGCAGTGGAACGCTCTGTACAAATCTATTTATCATCAAGAAGAAGGAACATGAGAAACTTGAGAAATACCAAGGGCTGAGAGAGGAGCTAGAAAAGATGTGGAAAGTAAGAGCAACAGTGGTGCCAGTGGTAATTGGAGCACTGGGGGCTGTGACCCCCCAAACTGGGAGAGTGGCTGCCAGGTAAAACATCAGAGGTCTCTGTCCAGAAGAGTGCAGTCCTAGGAACAGCTAAGATACTGCGCAGAACCCTCAATCTCCCCAAGCCTCTGGTAGAGGACCCGAACTTGAGGATGACACATACCACCCCACAAGGGGTGAGAGGGGGATTTTTTTATATATTAGTGCTGAACAACAATTCATTTAAAAAAAAAAAAACTGTTTTGATGATCATGTAGCCTACACAAAAGCTGTGAGCATTAGAGCCCAACTTGTTTATCGTTTTGCAGACATTATCGGCTGATATAAGCTACTTGCAGATATATCTGCATCGGCATTTATAAAAGCCGAAATATGATTTTTTTTAAAATAGAAACAGAGAGTCGAATCTTTCCCTCATGTAATGAGTGTTGCATAGTTTGCCCACCAGAGGGGGCTTTGCAGCTCCTCTGTTAACAACACTGCAGCACCACAGAACAAAACATCAGCTGACCGAAGTCTATGGAGCTCATGTCATGTGTCATGGTATCCCACATCAACCTTTCCTCTTCGGAGACCAGACCAGTCAATTTTTCACTGCCCTCTCCAGACTCAGCAGTGTGGTTAATGGTAATGGTAACCTAGTGTATGCTGCTGACAGATGTGCTTTGTTTGGCGGTTCTAGCGACCGGTGGTCTTATTTCTCTCTTTATTACTTCTAAATATTTTCTAACATCGCCAACAGCAGATAACGCTGCCTGTTGCTGAATTAGCCACAAAGCTAATGCTGTGTTTATCAGTGGCGTAGGCTAACATTATGAGCGATTACACCGTAGTGTCTGTAGTTACAGTCAATGTGTCAGAAATGATTAAACCAGAGGGGACTTTTGAATAAACATGAGTTGAACAAGTATCTAACACACATTTGCAGGTCCTCGTTTTAGACTTTCTTGTAGTATTAGATTAATTAATAGGCAGCGTTTCCTCTGCATCACTAGGAAATCGCTAGGAAATCATTTCTGCAGCACTGGATGGAATTAACAGAACGCAGGTGAAACGAGATGTAGAAAGTAGTCGTCGTGGCAGATTATATGTAAGATATAACTACTGCATGAAAAAAAATATACATATTATTTGCCTGTGTATTATTATAATAGCAATGACTTGAGAGATGATATATGGTATTATTATAATTTTTAGTAGTAGTACTATATTGGTATTTTTTATAGCTTCTGTTTCGCTGCCCCCCTCACAACATACACTATTTAATTTAATATTCATTAGTAGTAGCAATCTATAATTTATAATAAATCAGATATTTTAAAAATGTTTTATGTAGATTTATACACTTGACTCTTATTTGTCAAAACTTTAATATATTTTGTTGTACTTTTGTTCAAAGTACTATTTCTAACAACAATAACAAAATTTATTTTTAAACTGCATTATTCATGGTATCTTGGTGAGGTCTCAACTAACAAATAAAAGGGATAATCTTTGTTTGTGTTATGTGTTTCTTAAAATAAGGGGGGGAAAGAAAATCGGCTGTTATATCGGCTATTGGATTGTAAAATGTAGGGATCAAATATCCAAATCGATATCGGACTTAAAAATCCCACATCGGTCGGGCTCTAATGAACACTGCTTTTATGCAGCTTTTATGCATATTTACTCTGCAAGTGGATCACTGTCAGATAATGACCCGTCAGATGTAGAATCGACCGAAGACACATCGCTCAGCCCATGCCATCACACTCTCCTTCGCTCAGTCCAGAAAAGGTGTTGCAGAGAGCAGCATAGAATGTTTATCTAACATCTGAATAGTGCGAAAATGAATAAATTTTACCAACTGGCACTAGGTATAAATGCCGTTTTTTAAAATCTGGCTTTATCGTGACATTTTTTTAACAATAGGGGGTGCCACACTTAGGAAAAGTCAAACACTGGGGGGCTTGAATATTATATTGCGTGCGTGTAAATTTGACCCTTTGGCGGTTCTAGTGTTAGAACAAAAGTGCAATAGAAGAAAGCTGGCTTGCAGCAGTAGCCATCTCATATTAATGTACGACATCTTGGATTCATTCTCCAGCAGATCGTTGACTCAAGCAGTTTTTCAAATAAAGTCTGAGGCATTAGGTTAAACTTTGTTAGCCTCCGAGTTCATCTCAGCAGGTGCTCCTGATTGCTCTGTGCCCACACAGAGCTGAGGCAAAGCAGATGAGTGGATCTAATTGTGGCTCTGCTGTGCTGTATGTCTGTAAGCCAGACTATACCACTGACTGCTGGCAATATTAATATCCCAGCAGCTCTACTTATTTATTTAGCTCATCTCTTATTTATTCCTCAGGCCAAGACCTTTATTGCCCCCCCCCTCCCCCCCTTCCACCACCTCCCCCAACCAAATGTGGCTGGTGGCTGGCAACCGTGCTACAATCCGGCCTTGACACTTTGATGCTGGGGTTGTTGATAAGGCAGGTTTCGTCTGGGTAGTGAGGACACAGCCATCCGCACATTTCCAGAGATGCTATCCCTCTCAAGGTGAGAGATGTACCCCTCTGGTGCCATGTCAAGGTCAACTTGATTGGTTGACGGAGGATGATGTGAGCTGTTTCGGAAGGAGGCTCCTAGCTCTAGCCTGAAAGCGAGCTTCGCAGTCCAGCTGGACTGAGCAGAGCTACCTGCTGGGTCTCTGTGTGCGTTAATCAGCTGCACTGGGAATCCAAGGTGCCGTCTCCTCCAGGTCATTGATTGATGCATGATCATGTACAAGATTGATGCAATTAGTCACAGAGGGAAAACATGTAGTGTAATTACCACTGCGGCGTGAAACTAAACTGGGAAAGAAATTAGTGTTCAAAAGTGAAAAACAGCAAGTAACTCCACGTTCCACAATTGCAAAGGAAAGAATTAGGCACACAAAACATGACGATGATACCCCTTGTATGGGAAAAAATATACTGTTAAGACTTAATTTCTTTCTTGAGGTAAACCCAGTATTGTGGTTTGGAACATAATTTGCTGTTTGATTTTTCTGTAAGAAGAAGAAAAAAACCACAGCGTGCCGCAGCCCTGAACATGATGGATGTGTCACTTGGCTTATTTGACGAGTTAATTGAAAGCTGTGCTCTGTCCCCCGCTAGATTAAGTGCCGCATATGACGGGTTACTGTCAATGAACAGGACAAATGCACCAGCCGTTCACTTAACTGGAAAATCAGTCTTCAGAGTTGCAAAGGAAATTGTTCCGTCTCAAGAACGCCGTTCACATAATCCTGTCATGTGCTCCATTTGCTTAATTTGATTCACATGTAACTAATTCATTATAATGCAAAACAGCCTGCAGTTATCTGCTGTTGACTCAGTGAACATTCTGTATCAAATTGGAAGTAAATTATTAAATATGGTCATTTTCTGAGGGGAGTTCAGAGAACATATAGTATTGGCTGCAAATATTGAGCAAAGCAGGAAAAAAATCGGCATCTGTGCGAGGTAGATATAAATTACAAAAAGATGTCAAGATGTAGTATTTTTCTGCCTACAGGAGTTGCTGATGTTTCTTTCTCTTGTTTCCTTGAGTGCTTCTGAAGTCAATTTAGTATATGGTCCCCCAAGAGCAGGTATAAGGAGCCTCCGGCAAATGTATGGAGCGCTCCATAGAGAGCCTGTGCAACTGACAGACTTCCGATAGCCAGCCGGCATAGAAACCCATTACAGCCGTCAGTCTGGCACTGGCGAAATCCATTATATGATCACCAAGATCAATCCATAAGGTAGCTTTTTTGATGTCTGCATTTAAAGCAGCCCAGGGTGATGGATGATTTTAGCCTCCGGTTTTCAGGAACCTGTTTGAAATTCTGCCTTTTTCTCAGATTGGTCAGTCAATATGTTCTCAGAAGCCGCAGCTCCACATCAGTGCGTCTAGGTAGAGGCGTAGGTACAGTACTACTGGGAACGAAAGTAGAAAGAAATGGGAACCAGTGGAAGCAGGTTTCCTGAGGTTCAGGAGATGGCAAACTCATTATGGTCCAGCACTGCATTTCTCAACAGACAAAACACTGTCCTCTCATTGAACAACTCCATTACACATAGCACTCTCAACATAAACATATTTTCTTCCCTGGAATGTATTGACGTGACATGATAGATTGCCAATGAAAAGCTGCCATCCATCAAGTTCACGCAAGCCTGTGTTGCATTGCTGTGGGGAACAAATACACTGACAATATTTCTCAGGGTTTAAATGAGCATGCTCATTGGAGGCAGCGCGGGTCATTAGTTTTTCCCAAATATCCAAGACACTCTCACAAGTCTCCCATTCTGTTTTTTAGCTCACTACATTTTACTGCAGTATAAGGAAATTCAGATACGTCTCTGGTAACGTAATTGAGCAGTGATGTACTGCATGTTGACTCCAGCTGATTTAATGAGCTGTCACACTCCCTAAAGGCTCTCTGAGAATACTTCTTGTCTCTCAGTATGAAAGCTTCAAATCAGACATGGCCATTAGTTCAATCTCTGACATTATCCGATGACTTCACATTGTTCAACAACCTAGGAAGAAACCTTTCAAAAATCATTGTCCGGAGTAACTGCATGGAATTGCCCACTGGAGATGACTAAGAATTCAGCGAGCATTGCCTGACTGTTCTAATGGCTTTTTGCAAGAATTTCCGTACAGCATAATCATTAACATTGAAATATCCCCAATTGCTGAGTGTGGAAAGCTATCAACCCCCGGAGTCGACGCCGGTCCTCCTGCCGTCCAGCAAACAACCGGTGTGGCTCTCGTCACACTCTGTCTAATGACCCTTCGCAAATGAGCTAATGGGGATCCAGCACGATGCCTCTGTCCTACCTCCCGGCTTTATCATCCGTGGCTAATTGTCACAAGCCTCATGACCACCTAAATGAGCAAAATAGAATCTGGACATGTGTATATGCTCAGACAGAGTGGAGTAGTGGGGATGGTATGGATTTTCACACAAGAACACATGGACCATAGACAAATGGGTGTCATGTGACACTCCCAATTGGTCTGTGCTGTTTAGTTAGCCTGTCAAGCGTTTCTTTGACACAATGTGAATCCCACTTTGATTATTTCCACCCCAGTGCCATGACGAGGCCAATCTTGATGTTGTATTTCTCACTAGATAGCAGCTTTCCCCTCATCTTTCCAGCAGGATCGTCGCCTTTGTGTTGTGCACTGAACCAGAACCTGTTGCTCTATTCAGTTTGCAGAGCTGGTCAGCCACAATCTCTAAAGCAATAGCAGTTATTTGTGTTTGTTTGCGGTCCCTGTCCCATTTTCTGGCACGCTGAGCCAGAACTGAACCAATATGGTCCATTGCCAGGTGCCACCCAATGTTTTCTTTTACTTGAGGGTAATTCGATATGGTGCTATTCATCAGGGTTTATTCTTTCTCTGATCAGTGGGATCTATCAGAGATTTCTTCTTCACCTTATTTCATACTTCGGAGCACCAGGGGTGGCAAATGAGGATAATGTGCAATATTGCGAGAAGAATTGGTTACACCTGGCTTATCAAGGCGACTGCACACAGAGCGAGACGCTGTGATCAAAATAATAATCACACTTTAGTTTGACTGGAGAGCAGTCAAAGCTATTGTTTTCCCTTAGGAAGTTATTTTTAGCTGGATGTTAACATTTTGTACATTTCCAAATTACACACCCACATGCAGCCAGATCTTTATAGTCAGTGCAGTGGTAATCATATTAAAGTAACATTGGAATTGCACCATCTTTTAGCCATAATTACACTCATTAAGCACTTTTGATACAAAGCACGCACAGAGAGAAATAAGAAATGAGAGGTGCAGACAAACAAAATCAGTTCTCTTTCTGCACTTTGTTGTGCCAATTAGCATATGATAATTAGTTATGGACAATTGGCCTCCTGGATGGTTTCATTAAAAAGTATCACACTGGGACCTCATTAGTACGATAATATAAGGGGAACTGTTAGACCTGTTTTACTCTGGTGGATGGATCTCGTTTAAACTGGAGCAGTGTGATCAAGGACTCAGAAGTTTGATGTCTCCTGTAAGGAGTGTCAAGTGGTGCTTTTGATTTGTTCATGTCTTAACTTTGAGGCTTTATGAATACCTGGGCGTTGTGTAAAGTGTGAACAGAATGTTCATCATGTGCTCAGTATCCCCAGGCGTGTAATTATTCATGGTGCATTGAATGATTGCGGCCACCTTGATAAGCAGAGACACAAGAAGACGGCAACAAAAAAAAATAAATAAACGGTGCTAATTTGAAAGAAGTCAAACATAATGCCCCCAAATCCCCCTGCTGCTTTTAGCAACTGTCATTGACGTGAAAGGTTACTGTCGCTTGCTGCCAACTGAGGGGGATGCAGAGGAGGAGGGAGAGGAGTCTCCCTGGATCTTATCAGAGCAAACCTTCCAGTACGGCGTTACACTTCCTTGATCTCTTCTCCCTTGGTCTCTTCTGAGCCTCTGACAGCTCCAGGTTGTTTCACAATAAACCAGAGAAAGGCTGTATAGGAGCCATACTGTGAGGATGAAGAGCAAGGGCTACACTCTCTCTGCTTTTCATGAACTCATCTATTCCTGCCCCGGTGGAAGTAAGCCATTGTGGGGACACTCCATTCTTCAGATCACACACCAGATTCAAGCTTCCCTTCTGTCCCTACTGCCAAACAAATGTAGATCTACATAGCTAATCCTTCTCAAGCCCCCCTCTACCCTCTTTCCAGTCTGAGCAGGGAGAGTTCCAAATAAAGTCGGGTAGTGAGATGGAGACAGTGTTGGCAGGACTTCCTAACAAGATTTGTTTCATAACAGGGAAGGGAGTTGAGCTGCGTGATGAATTATTGATATGAACTCAACGGTGACCCGCCACAGATCAGGGCGCAAAAGTTCAGTGCTGCCAATCCTTGACAGTACTCATTATAAGACAGAGCCAGCTGCAGCAATATGTCCCTCTGTACCTTTGTTGCTGTCCTCCGGGATTAGCTCTTCAAATGTTATTGGGTGCCAGATGGTTAAACCACAGTGTGACAACAGGTGTCAAAAGCGAAAGCTGCTAGAAAACTGTGAACTCTGTCGTGAGAATTGCTCTACAAAACCCCAACCAATCGCACTTGTGGAGGTGATTTCCTCTGAGATTTAAGCTACTTGAAGAAGCCACACAGTGTTCTGAAAAAATCTTTCCAAAAGAAAAATGCATAGTGTAGGTAAAACTACACAGCAGGGGAAAAAAATCCTCTATTTTCTTTAAAATATTTTATTTCATTTCATTTCAACTTTGCCATAAAGGTAGTTTTCTCACAGCAGTCTGGCTTTTGGTTGAGGCTTATACATGAATTTTCTTCACTGAGCACATAGCACCTTCTACATCCTTGGCCCCTCTGATCAGTGCTGAGTGCGTTTAGCTGGGAACATAGCACCTCTAAGTAATAATCACATTCTCTCTGATGAAACGGCAACAACCGATGCATACTCAGTAATAATAACTTGAGGCTCTGCCAAGATCTGAATGAGCAGAACAGCAGAAGACAATGGCATCTATCATATTAATTTCAGATAATTGTCTATAGTTATTAAGTCACCAGGACCGCGGCTGGCTGAATCTAATTGTATGACCTTAATTACCATTGGATGCGCTTTGTGCACCCAGGCTGGACATGATAAAGCACAAGGAATACAGAAGAGGGTATTTGGGAACTCAAGCTGAAGGCAACACTGACTGAAAGTGCAACACACCCATTCATAAGAGCAAGTGCTGCACATGGAGTAAAAGTGGTTTCAAGAGCTGCACATAAAGAAAGTCATGAATTTAAGCTAAACAATATGTGGGATGTAATGCTGAAAATATAAACTCTACTTATATAAAGCAGGTGTTGTTGTTCCTAGACTGATATGTTAGAGGCACTGAGAGTTTATCTGTGAACAGAGCCAGGTCAGCTGGTTCCCACCACTTCCAGTCTCTATGCTAAGCTAGTGGTATCGATTGTATCATCCAAATCTTGGCACGAATAAGTGAATAAGCATATTGTCCAAAATATGGACTCCTACTCCTTTGAATCTAGCGATGGAGTAACATTGCTGAAAAGATGTTAGATGGGGAAAGAAACAGTGAGAGAAGTTTTAATCAGATCTCCAGCTTAGCCAGCATATTTAGAAAGTGAAATATGAATAATATGACAAAAACCTTGTAAAAGTCCACCTACTTGCATTTTCCAGATGACATTTGCTTAGCAAATTCCTAAGAGTTTTAGCTGAGGAACTGAGCAACCACTGATGAAGACAATTAGGTAGTGGTGAAAACCTTGGCAAACAGAAAAGAAGATTTTTTTTTATTTGGAATACAAAGTAAAGACCAAAATAAGACCAAAATTGCAATAAACCTAAATTATGCTTTTAAGTTATTTCCTCAAAAAGTATTTTTGGAACAGGGATTTTGATTTCTTACCCCATAGAAACACTGATTCACTTGGCAGTCAAAACATGCACCCTATTAACCTGCCTTCCTGTGGCTCCCTATGGGGGTGGGGGGTCTGTCTGATCGCTGGTTACACTGAGGAAAGTGAAGGAAGCATCAATATAATTAAAGTTTCATTCCCAGCCAACATGCAAGCTGTTCATGAGCAGACTCTGAAAGCGCTTCTGAGAAAAGAGAACTGTGATAGTCCAAATGGGCTTTTCTTGTTTGCTAAAATCCACCTCCTCTCAGGTGCTTTGGCTTTGGAGAGATTTGTGCAGATGCACCAGGACGTACACCCATCTCATCTTTGCACTTTTCTTTCAAGACTTTTTTTTGCTTCAAGGTATTTTCAGCATTTGTATTCTTGGGCCAGTTTTTTCTTGGCGGTTGTGTCTTTACTTTGGATTCTTTGAATAACACTGCTCACTTCGGATATGATCCATGCATTATACCACATCACTTTAAGGCTCCCTAAAACTCCCTGTCTTCCAGCATAGAGTGCCAAGGTATGGTGTGCAAAAAAAGAAACCAGATTTTGATTTCTTTAAAAATATAATTGATTATATGGAGTGCTTTTTACACAGGAAGTCACTGTGCCACATGTACAATACTTCGACTGCATCATGTAGATTAAATCACCAACCAATCTGACACTTTCAAGCCGCTGAACTGGACCGATACACCAAATCCCAGATGAGAGTCTCAAATTATCATACAGATTGAAGTGATTTCCGGTGTGTGATTCCTCTGATTTCCAGTACATAAGCTGGAGGCAGGAGGTCTGGCTACCTTGAATAGCTGCTGATCAGCTAAAGGATGCAGAGCTGCTGGAGGAGAAACCCTGCTGGCTCCTGGACTTCAGCTTGAATGGATTTTTTGGTGGTCGGGCAGTGGCAGTTATGCAAGGATGACTGGTGGTCACTGACCAGATGTCCGGACATTAGAGGCAATGAATAACTAATGAGGCCAGGAATCACTTCATCCTTAATAATAGAGGGGTTTTCGTGTTATGTTATTGAAGAACTAACACTGTGAAGACTTACAGAAGAAATATTTCTACTTAGTTGCCCTCTGGTCTGTGGATATTGACAATTAAAAAATCGGTTTATAGCAAGTGAACAAGGTTCAGCCGAACAAGACGGCTGTTTTCAGTGAAAAGTGCTGGGAACCCATTGTAAACTACCTGCTCAGCACCAAACAGCAGACAGACAAAGATAGCTAGTGAACTTAGTGGAGCATTTAGAGGCTAAAAAGCCAGAATATAAATATAGAATGAATATTGGACTGCATTCGTCAGGTGGACACAAACATGAACCCGAAGGAATAACAATGTTGCTCTGGTGGATGTGCAAACAAGCAACTGTTTGCTAACAAGTCTGCTGTATCACCTGGAAGCTAGTTACTGCAGGTTAAAGTCGTTGTCATGCACAGAGATCGTAGAAACCAAGTATTTTTTGTTGGTTTTAAACTAACTACCAAGATACTTTGACCGAACTCCTACAGTCTAGACCCATCATTATTCAAACTTTTGTTAAAATATATTTTCCTTCACTGGCGTGGTTGTTTTGCAGCACCTATTTTGTCTCATATTTTGTGGCTTCTTCCTGAGAATTGGTCAGAACTGCTCCTATTGTCTCCCAGTAAATGACCTGTTTTTGTGCTCTTGTATTAAGCATGGACTGTGAGCTGCGTTGCATATCTCTCTTGAGGGATCCAGACTTATTGTTCTCAATCCCAGGCCTTTGGTTTGTCAACAGAAAGTAGCACAGCACCAGTACAATAGCAGCTGGAGAAAAAAGAAACTCTTGCAAAAGAAAGAATATATATTATACATTGAAATGACAGATCCAGATATTTATTATCTGCAGATATTTGTGTAGATTTAAATAGAAGTCTGGGATAATATATGACATCTGCTATTTAGCTGACACTTTTATACATTTCCTTACAGGGCAAGCTGAGTGCATCTACATTCTGACTGAAGGGTTCAGAGAAAAACAAATGATCCTCTAACCCCAGAAATGTTGGAACCCAGTCTATCCATTCCTCTACAGGGCCGCTCTGTTGTGCGAACATGTTCCAGCTAATTGAATCTGATGCCAAGTCTATCATCATGTACAGTGAAGTCACTTTAGCTAACCTTGACATGAAAACCGTTGCTTAGGACTTCCCCCAGTGGAATTAATCTGCTTCTGGCCATCCTTTGTCCTCGCAGTGATTGTATAATGAAGAATGAGACGGTGACAATATTTTGACATTCATCGGTGTGGCTGTAATCAGCGCTGAATCAATATCTCATCTGTTATCGTTTCATTCAGCGTCCTCTCCACAGAGCCTTGGCCTCTGTTGCAATATCAGTCTTTTATCAAAGCGTTGGACTCCATAGATCTCTATCCATGAAATCCTGAGCCGACAGAGATGCCCTTGGTGACATACAAAGGAAAAATCATGGCTATGAATGAAGTATGAACTAGAATTCGGGAGCTCCGCCAGCCAGGTTAAATTCTAAGCCTTTGAGTCACCGTGACCACATCCTCCCTCTCTTCTCCGGTCTCTTTTTTTCTTCTTTACTCTGATGGCCATCCAGCTCTGCAGCAGCTCAGCTCCCCAAAGACCGCAGAGAGGCCAAGTCGAAGGCAGCAATTAAACGGCCATGCTTGGTTTATTTATTTTCTGCAGAGATTACAGCAGGCGTCCTTCAAATCTTTCTGTCCTCCGTGCCAACTCCCCTGACAGAAATTCAGATGATGCGTGTAAAATATCCCCCTCAACCCCTTTCCCAGACTATCCTTAAAACGGGACCAGTCATGCGGGGGTAACCCGTCTACTTATTTTGCATAGTTTGAACAAGCAGCAGACGGGTGTTTTCCAAGACACAGGAGCTATTGGATGTGATTTACGTAACTTCTTGCCAAGAAGCCAATGACAAAAGCCCCGACTTCATTCAGAACACTTTGGAGATTAAGTGCTCTCCATTTTGGTGCCATCTTCATTCCCACTTGTCTTGTATTGTTGAACGTAGGGAGGGCTCTCGTGCCCTCAGTGTAGTATAGCTTTTGGCTGGCTTTGTGATATTCCAGGCTGTTCTACTGTGGAATTATTTACTCACAGTTAATTCCTACTTCTGTGGAAATTTTTGAACGCCAGCATTTTTCCTGTATATTTCCAGGGAATGAACAAAGCAGAGTGATAAAATGAACAATATTCGATACATTATTCACAATATTCAAGACATTTTTCATCTTTCCTTATCTCTTTCCATATGCTCATATATGGAAAGACATTACAGTGATGAAGACATTGTATACTAAATATAAATGCCCAAGGACTGGTGGGGGTGGAACACAATCCATCAGACAATTCATGTAGCTTTTTTAGATTTTTCTTTAAATGATGTCTTGACTTGATTCTTTTACATATGCACATAATTAATCCTTCTTTCTCAATGCTGGGACCTCTTGCCTGAGGTAACTGGAGATTTTTTAATCCTCACAAACCCAGACATTTCGCTCTTGACACCCATGACAGCCTTTTCTTTTGCATATTCTTCTCAAACAGGAAACAGCCGACTGTCTCTTCTGCACTATTTTAGGGTCTGTTACTAATGCCGTTAATCTCCCTCTTAGATGGAATATGAGCATATTTGTCTTTTCCCTGGGCTGATCTGGGATCAGTGTGGCCTTTCACGTTATGAAGGAAATCTTCCTGGGACTTAGTGAGTCAGCACTTTAAGTTGGAGACACTTAATGCCCGATTTAGTGAGAAGTCTCAGTAGACTAGTGACTGTGATGACCGCTGCTCTCATTTATCAGCTTAACATAAGACAGCCACATATCTTATTTATTTACATTTACATTTTTAAGTCTTACATATGACATAACCACCTGCTGAGCCTCTATCATCTTAATATTCTTTGTGTTTACTTCGGAAGCCACATTAAATGGGCCATTGCCTTTCTTTTATGTTAACGGTGCGAGTGATCATAATAAGACCTTCAATATTTGAAATGGTGGTTGCTGTTGGGACCACCACAAGTGGCTAGCTAATTAGACAAGCTTCTTTTAAGAACCTCATTTTGTACCTATGACAAAGTTAGATAGGCGCGTGTCAAGTGGATATGAAATAGGGAATTGCTCATTAAAAGCAAACCCAGTCAAAGGGAACATAACTACAAATAACTGATTCACTTGAGGACTTAATGGAGGACTTAATCATACAGCCTTACCAACATGCATGTTCATCTGAGTGCTTTTTCATCAACCCTGCTGTAACCGTGAGGCTACGACAAGTGAATAAAACACGTCTGCTACATTTGGCTGAAAAAAGGTGTCCGCAAACAACATTGACATTAACACTTCTTTCAACCTATCCTGCAGATTTAAGGAACAGAAGAGAAGCCAGAGAGGAACATGAAGGGGAACAGAGCGCATTTAATTACTCTGAGCATCCATGTGGTGTAATAACCGCCTGCTGTTCAAACAACTAGAAGAGCCTTCTCAGCCTCCCCACAATGAAAGCTGCTGACGCCGCAGCTTTTCTCCCATCTTATAGTCTCTGCCCTCAATCTCCCTTGATCAGGAACTTCAGAGAAAACTTGCAAATTTGTGCATTTTTCTTTTCTTTTCTTCTCTTTTTTTCAACAGCTGGAGAGGATAGCCCAGGTTATGCCAAGTAAATCTGACAGTAAGGAATAACCAGGAAGCAACAAAGAATATTTACATTAATGTGGATAGTAGTCTGACTTTATATATGTACACATTAACTGCATCAAGATAATTGAACAAATGTATGTCAATATAATAATAAATTACAGTACCAATTGTGATACAGTTTGAAGCGAAGGAATGTCATCATTTGTACTAAAACGTCTTAGAAAATCAGTTTGCCTGTGCACTGCACATTGATATGGTGATGTTACATCAATGGAAGGGTGTTCCTTTCAACCTTAAAGACACTTAATGGTAAGACAAGCCTTTTCCACTCTCCCCGACAGATAACTGAAAAGCTGCTTTTAAGACGTTCGACCTTGAGAAGACTTTGGTTCATTTACCGTGGTCAAGAACATTCTAGGAGCCTTTCAAAGTCAATTGAGTTTCCACTGAAGAGTTAGGCGAGTCCTGCTCCCAGCTCAATCTCCAAGGCTATTTTTATCCATCCGACTGACAGATCAAGTGGCACTGATCAGCACACCTGCTTCTCTGTGCAGAGGGGCAGAGGGAGCAAAAACTGGAGCTCATACATCAATGTGTCACCGGCCGGGACTGTCCAACAGGCCCTTGGGAACAAGCTCCCACCTCTAGGTCATGACCGGAGACCCACCCAAAATCCCACTTCCAGCCTGGGCTGGCCTCAATGCCACAGTAACGTTCTATATATTTAAAGATGGGCGAACTGTTAGCTACTGGCTAGACCAGCCTGTTATTATTAGACACAAAAGGAAGTAAAATAAAACAGCTAGGACACCCCAGGATGCTGATGTAGATTTGATATATTAGAGCTCCTCAAAAGAATTTCCACAACCTTGCCCCACAAACCTGTGCTGAGAATTTTCCATCTTCCCTGTTCTCGAGGTGCCAGGAGATTTCCACCTCCCACTCTCAATCCTTCAGTTTGCTTGTACTAGAGAGTACTTGAGAGTTGTCTGACATGCAATATTTACTGTGTATGTGTCTTCCATGAAGGAGTGAGGCCTGTCAAAGCACTGTGAACATTTTGAGCAAGCTGTGATGGCTATTGAAACATAGGGCTTTTAGACAGTGGCTGTTGGCCTTGGTGGTTGTTTCTGAAGCATGATATGACCACAGTAGCGCACAGATCTGACAGATGGAAGACTTCTGACTCCATCCCCTGCTGGGCAGGTGAAGCCTTCTAATTAGGACTGCAGCAGAGAGGCAGCGTTCCCAGACCTCCAGAGGCCTTGTCACACTGTGGCTGAGTGCTGATGGTACAAATGTTACAACGGACAGGGCAAGATTGAGCAACAAGGGCTTTCAAAGGTTTGCTTGTTACGGTACATTGCAAGAATATTGACGCTTCGTCCTGGATGCAGCTTTTTAGTGCCTCAGGCTTAGAACCTCAATGAGATCATATGACATATTTTTAAATTGGGAGTAATTTGTCAGTCTTGAGGCTATTGATGCATTACTAATGTTGCTAATGTCTTTTTTCTCTTCTTCTTTTTCTGCTATGTGCTGGGCACTGTGTTGTCATCCACCCATTCGTCAATCAGGTGAGTCTACTTTTCTAGATGCTGCAATTAATGTCACATTTCACTACAGCTGAAGCTGCCTTTCCAAGCCTTTAAAGATAAAAGTCTGCACAATTTAGTTAATCTTGTGGCATTATTAAAATGGCGCTGACTGAGTTGTAGAAAGAAAATTCTTATTCATCTTGACAGCTTAAACTCCAAACAACATCAGTTTAAAGCAGTTGGAATTACCCTTCTTAGCAACACATCCCATCTTCATTCTGTCAACTACATCAGAGGCAATACATTGATCACTCCGTTAATATAGTCACTATCTCTTTCCTGTGTACAGTCCCATGTGGTCAGCTGAGGTCAAATCATCTGGTCAGCTCTCAGCTGACCTGTTATACTTCCTGCAATACAGCTCAGTGCAGACAGTTTTTAAAAACCCCCCATGATCACCCTGTCCTCCTACTGTTGTCTTTGTTGTTTCGCCGTGATGTATCGGCCTAATAATCAGCGCAACCAAGCTAACCAAGAATATATTGTGAGGCAGTTGGTGGTGCCTTGGGACAATCGGCTTTATAGTGGTGAGTACATTACATATTATTGAGAGAGTAGACAACATACACCTTGAGGCTTGTTGGTTTGCTACAGACTTGGGAGGACGCATAAATCTGCCGGCGCAATATTCTTCAACTTGAAGAGAAATTTTTGCTTTATTGACAAGAGTATATTGGATCCTGGTCTTAAATTACAAGGCACAATCCACCCTGTGTCCAGTCTATCTGGGAAAACTGGAGCTTGAAACGTCCAGTTTAAGAAAGCTGCAAAAAAATGGATGATTTGTGCTTGTGGGGTTGCTGTGTGTGTGTGTGTGTGTGTGTGTGTAGGTGTGTGTGTGATTGGCTGAGAGTATATAGTACCAAGCTAAACTGTCACATCTAACACTGGCACAGATTTCCGATTACTCTGAGAACAGAGCAGCATATTGGCTTTTTACTGCATTGAGGATTTGGCTCATAGAGACGGTTTGATGAATGTCTTGACACATCTGTGACCATTATTTTAGAACACTCCAGAAAAATCAATAGTGTTTGCTCCGGCTGCCCAAGGCAATGATATCCATGAATGCTTTATTTACCTCTTTATGCTTGAAGATTTGAAGCACTATTCAGTGTTGACTAATGAATGAACTGCCCTGCCAAACACTCCAGCTTTGGTGCACAGGAGTATCTAATCACCTCCAAATGTCACTCTGGCTGTCTCCCATTCATATTCCATTCACCCTCCACCTCATCAATAATAGGTAAGGAGTGAGTTCAGTGGAGATGCACCAGGGAAAATGTGTGTCCCTGTGCCCCAGTGAGGGCCCACGGAGGCCTGGAGGCGAGGATGGTTGCTAGCCTTCTCCTCCTGTTCCTCCGAGTTAATGAGGCAGATGTCAGTTAGGCCAAAGGAGGTCCTCCTCGGTGCATTGAGTTTAGAAGCAAATCAGGGCCCACCTCTATAATTGGCACCTGATGTGTCGGATGAACTCGGTACGCTGACATTCATTACACTTAATAATGCACTCTAGGCTCCGTGCGCCCCTCTCTAACCAGCTGTCTGCTCACAAACCCTAATGCCATTAGGCTTCAAAGCCGAGGTGTCAAGCATTGCTTTTGACACCAGTCCTCTGCGGTGGAGGAGCATGCGAGAGTGAGCTATTTGTCCACCAAGCTGTCTTGCCCTCTTGGCCATCCATCACTCAACTGAGCTGGACAGAGCCATGTTCAGGTGAAGAGTGATTTCCTTCAGCCTGATGTAGATATACCCAGGGCACAGGCAACACTTTTCAGAAGAATGTATGATTATGGCTGGCTGTCATGTGGGCAACACCAAGACAGCCTTATCTGGCTGAACCGCCCTGTCATCAGGTGTGCTGCTATTGAGCCATGCTGGCTCCTGCTGCCAATCAGAGAGCCCAGTGGACTGATGTCTCTGCCAGGACACCGTCGCATATGCTGAATGCTGAACACTCCGCTGGCAATGGTGGACCAGCCTGTCCTCTCCAATCAGGCTTGAGTTCCCCAGTATTGCTGCGTGTGCAGGAACCGTGTCTGGAGAGAGCAAAGCTCCTTCAGCTGAAGGATCTGAGGCCCTGCTATGCTGGAAAAAAACACAACCGTCTCCGATTCTGCCCCTTCCACACTTTCCTGGCAGAGCAGGCAGAGGGGCCAGTGTGCTAACAGCGTTACTTGTCTCACGTTTTTCTTTTTTTCTTACCTGCTGTATGCAAAAGACATATGTGTAGCCTCCTGCATAGTAAACATATGGTTAAAACAGATTAAATTGTAAATTCGTGAGTGGTGCACTGAAACAAAATTTCGGACATTAGAATTGGAGCTCCTCCTACCTGATGTGTCATAAGAGTAAACAATATTTAGTGAAATGTGCACAATAAAGATGAGAAAGGTGAGTCTTTGGCGATTAAACTCCATCGAGACGTTATCCTATTTTAAAGGTGAAGTGAAGAAGTTCGTGTATAGCGTATAGCCTCCCTCCCCCCTTGCGATGAGTCTACTCTGGTGGTGATGATAGGATGAAGAAAATGGCTGGATTTGGATGGAGCTCAGACCTAGGCGTTGGAAACTGGAGGGGAATGGGGTAGAGGAGATTCACACACATTCACACTCATATGACAGCTGACAGCAGCAGAGAGAAGAACACATTTAAAGTTTGACAGCAACGATATGATTGGCTTATGGAGGTCATGGCGAAATCTGTTCTGCGGAGTAAACGCCCATATTGATTACAAAGAAAGCAGGAGAAGATGGAAAGAGAAAGAGAGATGAGAAAGAATGTAGACAACCGGACTAGACAGTATTGCCAGTATACTGCAATGAAGGTGTTCCCAACAAAACAATGAAAGAGTGTGGCAAATAAACATGTCAATAGCCACTAAGCAAAATTATAAGCCAATTATCTCTTCCTAATTGGGCTAATGTCAAAAACTTCCCATTTGAAATATGCAAATTATGTGTTGAGCACTAAACATGACCGAAAGCTCCAGATTCGGGGAGAGGCTCGAGACAGCCTGTCTCTTTGTATCCGTATGTCTGAAAGCAGCGTGAGGCTGCTCTGCAGCTGCATGGGCTGAAGCTTTAGACTACATTTGCTGAGTCTGACCAGACACTGAATCATTGTCAAACTAATATCACTTACAGTATGAGCAGCACTAGTATGGATGAGAGGCGTTTAACTTGTAAATATGTTACAGTGCAGCTAGCATACATCATAGTTGGACCTGCTAAGATAAGCAACTAGCTAAAGATAAGCTTCTGACTAAAACCCTATTTACACATTCTGACTCAAAGTAAGCAATGCCTTTCTACACATCGTTTCCAAGTAGCTTATTGAAGTTTATCATACTGAAGGGGAACACCTTTTATCCTTCCCCCCCCCCACACAAGTACCTTTAGTTCAGCTCCTAACAGCTGTACAGGGTAACACAGTTGTCACTCCCTCACATGAGAGGACGTTTGCATAAAGTTGAATCTCAACTTCTCAGCTTCTCCTTGTCGAGATCTAGCAAGACTTTGCTTGCAGCCTGTCACGCCTCTAGTATGTGTGAACCCCGCGCAATGTCCCGTGGCACAAACTAAAAATACAAAAACAGAACAAATGAATAGTTGATAAAGTTACCAGCAATTATCAGTGTCATGGGTGGGTGAAATGAAAAAGAAGGTGTTAAGCAGAATTAATTGATTTTTTTGAACTGTAAACATTGACGTCACCGTTATAAAGCTGTAGTGAACATTTTGAAATATGAACATAGTAATACTATTTTTTTCTTCACATAACCAGCTGATACATTGCAACATTAGCTTCCATCTGGAGTTGTATTTATGGCCATCAGGAATATCTATGACCTGTTTGGATTTTGTTCTCCACAAATTGCTAACTTGTTTACCTGCTGTTTAGTGCTGGACAGGTAGTGTAAGCTAGTAGTAGAGTTATCATAACTTTCCCCCTGAAAAAGGCTGACTGCTCCATCTGGAAACACTAAGCTAAAAGAAGACAAAAACGTGTTTTTAAGATGCAAAGTTCAGTGATCATTCTCTAGGGGTCTGTCAGTCGGGCAGCCCCTTTTATAAGAAACTGTCATCGAATCAGTTATTAACATGAAAATATTTGTGAGTGCAGCTTTAACCTTTTTTTTCCCAACAAAAACCAAAATACAATTAAATAATTTTGTGATATCAGTTTACGGTTTGATTGATTACAAGCAACACCTTGTTTAAGTGATTATATTCAAATGTTGCACATGATGTGGATTTTCTTTACTAATCTGTTTGATGTGAAGGCAGGTGACTATGAAATGGCATGAAAGAGATACTAATATTGTTTTATTGTTAATTCAGCTGAATACAAAGGCTTTGCTTTTCCCATGAAGTCAAGGGTGCAATTAGGAGGGCTCTAATGATATTCATTTAGACTTTCTTAATGAAGCTTCAGTGTTTCAGCCAATGAGAGCATTGCACGACTATAATCATTTCCATTTTCTGATTGTGCAGCAGTAGTATACAATCACACAGTGGCACTTTTTTGGATCGCGAACAAGCATTTAAGTTTATTGCAGAGACAAAAGGTGACAGAGAAGGATTTTATAGGTTTAATCACAAACAATTAATTTCAATCTGGGCTATTCAGAAAGAAAAAGGCCTCACATTACAGTGATGCATTATGTATTTATTCATTAGCGAGGGAGTGAGTTAAATGTTAGCTGAGCGTCTTGTGGCAGTAGGATCGTTTAGAGGAAGAAATCGGATGCATTTTTGTCTCTGATATTGAACTGCACAATAAAGGCTGTCAGCAAATTCGGGCAAAGTGGAGCAGCTGAGACAAAGGAGAGATGAGAGGCGTAGATAATGACTGGTGTTGTTTTATTCATCCGCGGGAATGAATGCTGACCAGTGTTTGTTTTTGTTGAACTCATTGTGTTTGCAGTCAGAACTGTGAATCTGTGAGTGCGTAATTAATTCCCTTCTGACTGCCAGCCAGCAATGGCTTCTGATGTACAGGGAGGAAAATCAAGTCTGGTTTGCACTGTCAACACAGCATGGAACACAGCAGTTGTTAATGTGACTCCCAGACCCCTTTGGAGATAAACCTGACAAACTTTAGGGTTTTTTTATATTAATAATCAGCTTTTTTCTCTGAAGTCCAAATAGATTAAGCTACATATTCATAGTCAATAATTGGTACTCTACTTTTTGTAGAACAGCGTGTCAAGAAACAACACAAATATTTTTAGATTAAAAGCGCAGACTTGCCTGGCACGGGGGAGGACGATCGATTTTCGCGCAAAATGCAAATGAGAAATCCATGTCTGATCCTAGTATTTCGTCACCCTATGCATGCCCTCAGTGAAGCTAAAAGGCTCAGCCAGAATCTCAAACCAACCATTTTTATCCACACCAAATACACATCAAACAGCAAGATTCTAAATGAGCTTATATCACAAAATGAATCGCTCTGTAAACACTGTACATGCCTTTAGTTATTGCCATCTACATATCTCTCATCTCATCCTACCCCGCGATCCGACCACTCTAAAGAAAGCTCAGCTCCAGCTCTGATCAGCTGCGTAACACTTATCACTCAAGTGACAAAACTCACAGAGTTATTAGCTGGATAATAACTGCAAACACACCAATAAACATATACAGTTACAATTGCTGACTTACTTATGCTATTTTCACTTTTTTCAGTCCAAAAACAGCTCGTTTGTGTGTAAAAATATTCGTGTCTTGGTATTGTGCAATCCCTCTGAGCCCTTAGGTTTCGTTTCTATTGACAAACTGAAGGAGAGAAGAAGTGTTTCTATGGAACAGATGGTCTTATTGTCCTCTAACAAGCGACCCGTAGTAGCTCAAACGATTCGTCTGCTCAGTACAAAGAGAGCACACTTACAGCCCTGTAGGATGTTCTGTTCTGATGTTCTCAAGTTGTGGGCCTGTAAAACAAAGGAGTTTTTTCGGTCATGAGAATGTTGATGAATATTCTATTAAAATATAGATTTTATACCAGGCAAAGCTGAAAATATCATTTTTTTCCATTATTGCATCTACATTTACTCTTTAATAGCTAAATAAATAGGTTCATTTACGGTTGATGCATGTTCATTAACTTCCCACCTATCAAAGGAGACCAGAATTATGCATCCAGGCCTAACCTTGAGAAGTTAGTCCTGATTCATTTTAGGTATGTTATTTCATGCGTTTTTCTTGGAAATAGGTTTCTGTTTCCAAGAAGTTAAAGTTTAAAAGGAGAGACTTCGTAAAAGTTTACCAGGTTGTATAACAAACCCTTGATGTTTAATATCTCACTGCTTTACATTACCCAGACTTACAGTTTCCAGTTGTAAAATCTGCAGCTAAATATTACTTCCAAGAGTTCTGAGTCGATACTTGTGTCCCTGCAGAAAGAGATTGTCCTGAGAGAACCAACTTGTCATGAAAGAGCAGGCAGTCCTCACAGTTTAAGGTGGGATGTGTGCTTGATGTTAAGCTCAATACAATATGATGCACATTCACTTTCCTAGCTGTTTAAACCATTTATTATTGTTGATCAAGTCACCATCCAATGTGATTGCCAAGTCTGTTTCCAACTACACTGGTCTGTAAGTCCAGCTTTGGTCCAGACCTCCCTAGGTTACTTTGGTTTATGATCAAATACCCGAAAATGACATTTGTGAATATACCACCATGTGTGGACCTGTTCTTATTCCCAACTAGTCACATATGGACGCCTGGTCAACACCCTTGGGTACAATTTAGCATTGTTTTTGTACATGTTGGGCAGTCAAGTTAGCAAGTACAAATATGCCGCATCTGGTCAAGTTAGCAATAATACACATACACGCTTTTTCATGCACAAAGGTTAATGACATCCCAATCTTAATCTGTAGGGTTTAATATGGAGTTGGCTCAGCCTTTGCAGCTATAACAGCTTCATCTCTTCTGGGTAGGGTTTCCACAATTTTTAGGAGTGTGTTCATGGGAACATTCTTCTAGAAGCGCATTTATGAGGTCAAGCATAGATGTTGCACGAGAAGGCCTCGCTCGCACTCTCCACTCTAATTTATCCCAAATGTGGTCTATCGGTTTGGGGTCAGGACTTTGTGCAGGCCAGTCAAGTTTTCCACATCAAACTCGCTCATCCATGTCTTTATGGACCTTGCTTTGTGCACTGGTGCACAGTCAAGTTGGAACAGTAAGGGGCCATCCCCAAACTGTTTCAACAAAGTTAGGAGCTAAGCCCAACCCCTGAAAAACAACCCCACACCATAACCCCCCCTCTCCACCAAACTTTACACTTGGCACAATGCAGTCTGGCAAGTACCTTTCTGCTGGCAACCGGCAAACCAAGACTCGTTCATCAGATTGACAGACAGAGAAGAATGATTCATCACTCCAGAGAACACGTCTCCACTGCTGTAGTCTCCAGTGGCACCATTCTTTACATCGCTGCATCAGGCGCTTTGCATTGCACTTGGTGATGTAAGGCTCTGATGCAGCTGCTTGGCCATGGAAACCCATTCCATAAAGCTCTCTAAACACTCTTCTTGAGCTAATCTGTAGGCCACACGACTTTTGGAGTTCTGTAGCTATTGACTCTGCAGAAAGCTGGCAACTTCTGTGTACTCTGCGCGTCAACATGCCCTGATCCTTCTCTGTAACTTTATGTGGCCTACCACTTCGTGGCTGAGTTTCTGTTGTTCCAAATCGCTTCCACTTTGTTATAACACCACTAAAAGTTGACTGTGGAATATTTAGTAGTGAGGAAATTTCACAAATGTTTGTAGAAGCAGTCTGCATTGCTAGGTGCTTGATTTTAAACACTGCATTTCAAACATTCTGCATTTTTTTGGCAGCAAAAACAAAGGCTTAAATAAACAAAGTGATGAATTGGGTAGTTAGAATGAGCAGTCATTGCTGCCATGGCTGAGTTGATAATAAAGAGCACCAATGTACCTCTGAAACTTTTACAAACAGGAAAAATGCTAAAGACCCATGTCGACTCTTTGACTGACAGTTAATCGAGTGAAGTGCAAAAACTCCCGAGTGTCTGGCTTTCCTTAAGATGAATACTTAAAAAACTGTATTTCAGAATCTGAAAGTTTTTTTTCAACCACAACTGATCATTCTACTGCAATGTTTTTGTTCATGTTTATTATATTAGAGAGATTTAAATGTTAACCTGGGCACAAAGCAGACACCTAATTTGTATTCCAGTGTCCTGTATATAGCTATCAAAGCAATGACCCTTTAGTTACCAAAATCAAAAAAGAACCACAAAGGTTTCCTCTTCAAAGCAGATCGGCATATCTGGGAAGATCATTGTTCATCTCCTGTTCTTCGTGAAACATTTAGGTGCTCTGTATTTGTAAGAGACTGGCTGCGCAGGCCGAGCAGCCTAGATGAAACAGGCGTGCCCTCTGTGTACTTTTGCCCTCTGTTAAACTTGGCAATGAGCTGCACTTTCAAGTCTGCCGAATGTGGGTCACACAGCGCTCTGCTTGTGGTCTCTGTGGTCTTGCTCTGCATAAATAACAGCACATCAGTAGCTACTTCAAACAAGCTCCGCGGGGCTGAGACAAGACTCACTGTGCCAAACGTTGGTGTAGGCTTTCTTGTTTCTTCAGCTCAGTCCACCAAAGGCTTGTTTTTGGACACTCGCTGAATTGTGAAATTGTTGATATTGGCTCAAACTGTCTGTCTGTCTGAGTGAAACATAGAAGACTTGAATTAAATCTGAACTTGTCTTTGGGGAAGTTCCTGCTCTAATTGCACCTGCATACTTGTTTAGGATGTTTAGAATAAATGAATAGAGCATACTTCCAAATCTACAGCATCTTTGGTTTGGTTGCATTAACTCTGTCAAAGGTGAAACCTATCTTCCCCTTAAACTGTATCTGTCTCTGGAGCCTTTAAGCATCTTCTCTATGGAAAATAATGAGGCCACCAGTGAAGAGGTAATGTTGAATAAGCGGGATCCTCTCCTGGCTCTTGTTAAGTGTCAGTGAAGTGAGTAAAACCTTTGGCAAAGCTGTCCACACCAACATGAGGCGAGCATATTTTTATTAAGGCCTTTTAAAGCCCTGTCTTGAGAACATCTTTGTCTGTCATGGTAGAGAAATCCCATTCGGCTCTTAAACTGTTTTAAAAGACAGTTTCAGACACAGATTGTTCATCACAGCACGGCTGCCACTCTTCATGACATTAAGTAGTGAGCTGCCCTGGCGTGAAGGTCAAAGATGACAACTTCAAGATGGACATTTTGCAGAGGAAGTTCAGTGTTTCCTTGTGGACAGTGGAAGGTTTGAACAAAACAGAGAAGCACTGAAAACAGAGGATAAAAAAAAACAGGTTCACAGTAAAGAAAACTAAACTGCAAATAAAAACAGCGATTGTCATTTGTTCTGTTCAAAACATACAGGTTGAGTGTGGACTGCAGTGGCATGATTCAGAAACCTGTTCACCGCAATATTAGATTTTCAAATGAACAGCCACAGCTGTTTGAAATTTACTGAAGCGAACAAGTTCTCAGATTAATGACTTCCTGTGCATGTTAAATAAGTTAAAAACGCTGCACAAAAACATGTTTGGCATAAATGTTTGTTTTAGGTTTTTGTGTGTGTGTGTGTGTGTGTGTGTGTGTGTGTGTGTGGAGGAGGGGTTATTACTAGTGTAAGACATGGGATTAACAGGAAGACACACATGAGACATGGAGAAAAAAACAACAAAATATAAAAATACATACTAGTTCAAGTAATTAGCAGGAGCTATCTGAGTAAAACTGAATAGATACATTTAGATTTTTTTAAGTTTGTGTGTAAGGAACTATTACTATAATGGTGAGAGAAAAAATAAAAGAAACTTGTAGGGTCCGCTGGGTCAGATCAGGGTTTTGTCCAGCCATTTCTAATTTATTCTCCATGGCTCTTATCGATTTATAAATTGATGAATATATTTGAATAGTGTCTATGTGTTTGACATGGAGTTAATTTAAAGCAAACTTTTGCTCCACACTGAGGATTCAAACTATTGCTATTCCAGGTGAACTCTGGGAACTGTAGTGAAGCATCTTACACAAAGGAGAGATGAACACTTTAAGGCGACATGTGATTAAATACCTACAGAAATATTACAGAAATATTATTAACATTTTGTATATTACATTTATTCATTTAGCTGACGCTTTCATCCAAAGCGAAGTACAATTGCTAAGTATTGCCGTGTTTCCATCATCACTTTTTAATGCGCATTTTGAAATATCGCATAAGGAAAGGTTGATGGAAACAGCAAAATTTTTTTAAAAACCTGAATTTCACAGAAAAGCTTTTGCGCTCGCTTCAGGTGTTTTATGCCTTTGTTGAAAAAGATTAAATGCTCTAAATGGGAGATGGAAACACTTTTTCCGAATAAGTTCTGAAGTCGCGAACTTGTAACTTACGACTTTCTGATGTTGGCGTCTTGCCCAGTTGTGCGAAGTTCTGCATACCTGCGCGAATTTCATGCACCTCGCGGCTGGCAATCATGGCGGATGGTTCATCATCTGTTCTGCCGAATTATGCATTCACCTCTTAAAGGTCCTATTCAGATCCTTTGCTCTGCACGCTGATCAAACGGGGTTATCACTGCATATTTTTTGCTGAATCTCAACAAATGCTACTCAACAAAGGTGCATGTAGTTCTCGGCAGGCATGCAAAACTTAACACTGGATATTCCCATAACGTGCGGAGACATGGCTGGTAGCAACTTGCCTGCTTGAAACTCTCTCCATTTTTCTAAGATCAATGGCCATTAGTTCAACGCGGCTGGTTTTGTTACTGGTTTGGAACCCATGCATCTTGTTTATTACAGCCATGTGTAACGTCACCTACTGATGTAACTACTTGCCACCTGGTTTATTTGCTCCGAACCAGCTGATGGAAAAATAATCTAAATAAAGCCTCGTCTCCTACAAAATACATTGAATACGCTGTGAATTTGCTTTGCTTAGACCTGGTTTATTTATTTATTATAATTCATTTTTTGCAGTCCAGTTAGTGTGACACCTTTTAAGGCATCAGAATGAAATAAAACGCTACTGAATAAGGGTATTACAAGATGGTGGAGTTGCCTAAACATAACCATAAATGAGTTTAGTTTAGTTGATATTGTACAGAAAATATGTTGTCAGTCAATGTTTTGTAGAAAAGGTTAAATCAGTGCTGTCAATAGAATCTGTGGTCAGACAAACATATTTTGACAAGTCACCTCAAATACATCATTTTGTTTTCACAAAAACGCATTTGCTAGTAAAAATGAGTTATCATTTTTAGACAGCACACATTGTATACTTATATATGCATTCTTATATCCAGATTATCATCATTTATTTATCTTGATCATGTGCATCTGAATGCATCCTGGTTACAGAAACCCCGAGCCTGTTTTGGTTTTCAGGAAACTGATTAATGAGTTCTTCTAGATAAAAAGTCTGCATGCAAACACCCGATCCAGATATTTCATCACTGTCTGATATCAACACAAGTTTGTCACATTTAGCCAGTAAAACAAACAATTCGCTGGTAAAGAGAATACTTTTGGTTGAAGTGAGCATGTTAAGCACGGCCATAACATAATTACATTTGGCTGGGACATTTTGTGCCTGATATGCAAGCTATTTGAGAATGTGTGTGTGTGTGTGTGTGTGTGTGTCCTTTCACTGTGATTTGGACTACACTACTCAAGAATGTTCTGCAGCAAATGCTCAACTATCACCATTATATAAGCCATCTGAAAAGCAATTTATTTTTAATAAGTTTATCAACTTAGTGGTGTAGATATTTCACTGTGGCTTCAGAGCTCACTTGTCTGTGTGTCGCTGTGTTGGTCATGCAGCTGCTATCAGGATTTAAGTGACAAAATGATGTATTAAATAGTCAGTGCTCCTGTCTTTGACCCCTACAGTAATAACTCCTGATCCACACATGAGGAAGGGCGGGGCTAGGGGTGTTATGTATTAATGAAATATTACACACTACATTCTAATTGTGGGGTCAGTATCAATGTGGAAGCACAACCTGCAAATAAAGCTGCGTTTCACATGTTCTCTCTTTGACAGTTGTGGCGTAACAAAAAGCCTGCATGTTTTCTCCTCTTTGAGATGCACTCCCAGACGCTCTTTACCAGATTTCACTCAGTCTCTGTGTCTGTCATTCAATTCTGTGCTGACTCTGCACTCCTCCTCAGAGAGTGGAGACATCAACAGATCCATGGGAGAGATCAGGGCGTTCAGAGACCGCTCTCCTCTGTCAGCTTTTCTTTCGTGCTTCATGTGTGATGCGCGAGCAGAGTTGAAGCAGGCAGGCCGCTGCCCAGCCGCCTTTGAAACAGCATATTTGATTGCAGCCGGCTTGTTGTTAGGACTGAACTCAGCTGCTGGAAACTGGCTCACAGAACAGGCAAGGTCAGATGCACAAGTAGTCACTCGTACATGACAGCACACACACACTGCGCGCACATTTTCCATTCTTAATTAGCATTAATCACTGGCCCTTTTGTAATTGCTGCTGGCTGCCAATTATCAATGATTACGCACTATTAGCTGCTGGGAAGGTGACAAAGGTCAGGGCTAGCCCTTTTTACTGGACATTATTCAGTAGAATGCTGCATGGTAATAGCAATGAAAATAACTTTCCTGACATATTTATGATAATTACCATTTAGCTAGAAATGTGCCACTAGCAGTAACCTCTCTGAATTGTAGTCATATTTTGGCCCGACCACAGCAACGTGGACGACATGGATGAACATTTGTAATTGTTTGCCTGATCCCTGAAGACATAGGGATTCATGCTCACTGAAGTTATTACATATTATTTTTATATCATGTGCAGTTATTGTTGTCTGTGGTGGACGGTAAATAAGTACATTTACTCAAGTACTGTAATCAAGTACAAATTAGAGGTACATGTACTTTACTGAGTATTTTCTTTTCATGCCACTCTCTACTTCTACATCTCAGAGGGAAATATTGTACTTTTTACATCAGCATCAGTTATTATTAACTTCACAAAATAATATTTTTACACACAAAACAAAGAGAGTTTATAAAATATGATGTTTTGTTGTAAATTAAACTACCCAACAGCTAAAACTTTAGTTGACTGACAGAAATTTAATTGCCAACTATTTTGAGAATTGCAAAAGTAATTTTTCATTTTATGGTTCCATCTTCATCAGGTATGAAGATTTGCTGCTTTTTCTTTTGATTATTTTAATGTTTTTTAATCATTGAGTGACAAAACAAGCATTGTGAAGGTGTCACTTTGTGTTCTGGGGAACTGTGAAAGCATTTCTTCCAATTTTCAGATTTTTTAGAATCAATTAATGGAGAGAATAAACAGTGGATTCATCTATAATGAAAATAGTCATTAACTGCAGTCTGATACAAACTAGTTCAACCTCAACCATTACAACAATAAAATCCTGCTTTTACATTAATGCATGAGTAATAATAATAACTAGATCTGCAAGCAGTTGTGAGGGGGCAGCACGAGCCGACCCGGGCGCCCTGCTGCAGCTTTGGGAGTCCACGGCGGATAAATCACCAGACTTCGAAATTAAAGGGACTTTCGGTTATTGAGATGTAAAATAAATATATCTATCGGAGTGTTATTTCATATATGATTAATAGTGCCACCTAGAGGCCGATTGAGTCTAAATTTCACACAGCCCCTCGGGAGGGCGTGCCAGAAAAGGTTAGGGTTAGAGTTTGGTGCAGACTGGACATTGCAAACCTAAGATATGACATCACATCCTGCCTTTAGAGTTTTTCACAAACATTTGTTAACTTATAATTGGGACATTTTGTGGGGAATCAAAATTTCCTCTACAAACTTTCATCAGCTTGGTCCAGAGATGGTCCATGGTGTCGACTGGACTTGTGGCTTCTGAGTAGGAAATTAAAATAGGTTTTTCAGTTTTTGCGAAATAAAGTCTGGGTGGAAATGGGCGTGGCCTATACCAGGAAATTCAGCTTAATACCCTGAACGCATGGTTATAAGGTTTTTGATATGCACCTCCTTATGCGGGAGTTACAATGATTTGAAAGTGCCAAATTTTGGACCTTGCTTGTAGCGGCCCCTAGAGGTAGAACTGAGAGAATTTTTGCCCCTGCCGTCGTCTCATAGGTCTGAACTTCAAACCCTGAGTTTCGTGCCTTGCATTCGCACGTTCCCAGCCGTACTCGGGCTTGGACCCCTAATAATCTCACATATAATAAGAACAGCCACGGGGAACATCTTTCTTTCTGCTTTGTACATTTTCCTCAACTTACTTTTACTTAAGTAACATTTTCAATGCAGTACTTTCACTTGTAACAGAGTTTTTTCAAAGTGTGGTATTACTGCTTTTACTTAAGTAAAAAAATTGTGTAAAAAATATAAATAGAATAGAAGAGTTTAGCCTAACAGCATGTGGAGTGTGCAAGTGAACTTTTTAATCACAAAGATTTGATACATTTAAAAAAGCAATTATAAATTAATTACTAAAATTTGCATTTAAATGATTCATTACGAAGCGTTACATAAAATTTATTTTCTCATTCTTTCTTTTTCAATAAAGATTTTATTGCATTTTCATTGTACATTCACTTTTTGCCACAGCAGAGAAATGGAAGATAGCATCAATTCATTGGTGCATTATAAATATTTACATACAAGACATATAAAACAATAATGTTGACTGAGGAAGAGAAGCTATGATGGCTTATGGGTTTTCTGCATTCATTCTTTATGAATGAATTTTACATTTTAGTATTCCATTATCAACACGTTTGTTTGTAATATTTCATCTTCCAATTCATGTCTGCTGCTGTAACACTTACAGTTTCATTTTATGATCACTTTAATTCAAAGAGCCCCATTTTAGCTTGAATACACCCCCTTCGCAAATTAAAAAATAAAGGGTAGTTGTACCAAAAAGTGGCCACAGACTGTTAAAGGAGACATAAGCTGTTGTTTTTTTTCTTTATTCATATGGCATTTATATTGCAATATGTATCGATCGGTTCATGACCCCAGACTAATTCAAAGATTCCAGGGCTAAGCCTGGGATCATCACTGACCCTTGAAAAGCCCCTGCTACTGTAAACACGGTAACTCTTTCAGTGCCATATGTTACAATCCGATTTGCAAACTTAGAGTATTTAAAGCAACATTAATAGATTTTTTGGTCCACTTAGGGGCAAGAAGCTGAAAACTCAACATGGTTGCTAAGAAGAGAACTGTCAATCATTTATTCTCTTTCTGTACAGGCCAGTTGAAATTACTTCTCTCCCATGCAATATGCCTATTCAGCCTTGCCAGACTACAATAAGCAAAGCAAAAATTGTGAGCTGGCGTTGCCAGGCGACAGCAATTTTTGCCTTTTTGGTTTGCTCACTTTTCCCTATACTGCCTCATCTACTTCGTCTTCAGTTAGTGGTTTCCAATGTGAAGAAAGTAATAAGAATAGTTAGGAGTAGGGATGCCTCCCACCCACCCCACCCACCACACCTGTCTAGATAGATTTCTGCCTGTGTGATTTTTTTTTTTTGGTGTAAAATGGCAGCTCTAGATTGAACCCACTGCTTTCATATTCTGAGGGACTGAGATCAAAACTTGACATTTGCTGTTGATGTTTCAGATAGCTGAATTATGTTCTGCTGTCAAACTGTGCTGGAAATATCTTGACATCTCATTTACATATGGCTGGTTATCCACAAAAATGAGAAAAATACACCAACAACCAACAAAATGGACCCACAAACACGGCATACATTACCAAGGGCTGTTTTGTAATGTGAAAGAGTTTCAGGGTATATGTTTCCTTTAAAGGTCTCCTTTTGATATTGGCATTAATTGAATCTTTGACAGGCTTTTTTGAGTGACATGAGTCGGGGTGGCAATCCAATTGTAATGGCACACATTTTAGTAATGAGCTTAAAAACATTTGCTTATCTTCTTAACTACTGAATAAAGTTAGAGCTGGGCCCCCGGTTAAGAATGCAGCACAGAGCTGTGGAATAGGAAAAAAAAGATAAATAAATAATGGAAGCAGAAGGCAAAGGGGGGATTTGAAACTCATTTGCATTGTACAATTGATTTCTCGCAACTACCCTGTCCGCAATGTCAGTCATTGCCTCTTTTGAGTTTTAATTAAATCCCCGACTGAGTTCTGTTCGAATTTCTGATTTGAAGCCGCAGTCAATAGCAGCAAAGTGTCCAAAGATTGGGCCCTGTTCACTAAATCAATTCCAACAATGCTTCCAGGCCTGTGCCTCTGCAGAGGGAGTCGGCTACACAATGGGTGTCAGAGGAGATAATATCTACCCGCTTGTAACCATCCCGTCCCTGCTGGGGGGAACACTTCACCATAGGCCTGTCAGTTCTCCTTCCTCCTCCTGCCTCCTCATGATATGATCTCATTTTACATAATTATAATGTGATACCGCTCATAATGGATGGTAATGAAGATTGAATTATCCACATTTTAATGGATATGGAAGCACATGGCATATATATATTACATGATAATTCCTTCTACATATTGCATTGACAACATATCATTTGAACATATATGGATGTAATACATATATTCACAATTATTAATACAATGTACATACATACTAAATAGAACATGAGAAACCCATAAAAATTCTGTGTTCAACTTAATGAAATCTGATCCGTATGCAAAGCCTTCAGTCAATTGGATCTTAATTATATTCTACAGCATAGATATGCTGTAACCCCTGGTGATGAAGCATGGAAAATATGAGGTTTCCTGAACAAAGTGGTGTGGTAGCCTACATGAATAGGACCCATTGAGAACCCAGGTACCTGCTTCCGCTCATTACACTTCACCTCCGGCAGGTTCTATGTTGCATTTTTAATGAAATGGAGAGGAGAGCAACAGCTTTCATTTCACATCTCGCATTCCTTCACACAGCGAAGTCATCTGTCAGAGATGATAAACTCCAATTTGGTGAGAGGTCAAGTGAAATATTAACAAAGGCCTCCAGCAAACCACCCAATCAATTACAAAATGATATATTCATAAATCAATGGGATGGAGCTGACAGCTGAAATGCTTCATTGCAGGGAGATTGGCATATTGCTTTTTGGGGCAAATTGAGAATTTCTTTCATCTTGGCCAGCTCTCTATGTTCATGGTAAAGTTACCACTTTCATCTGATTTACTTCCAGATGTGACATTGCAGTAGGCCCAGCAGAACATTCCTGCTGCCGTTCTCGACTTGAGGGAGAGATTCATTATGTGCTGCCAAAGAATCCTCCATAATCATGAACTCTTATACACAATAAAATTTGCACACATTAAAGTGAGACTGTGCAACCTTTGGCAAAAGAAGAAGCTTAATCTTCCTCATAAGCTGTGAAATGTACACGCCGTACTTTTGCTGATACAGCTTTACTTGATCTGGTATTACCAGTAACTTATGTTGGCTTAACCTTAATGTTAGCAAACTTTTGATAGATATTGTTCTTCTCTACTTGTGTTACTTTTAGGGTTAGGTCTGACACTTTGGTGTGAACCAAATGACCAAATAGAAAGGTTGGTCTACATCAGGGCTGTACAAAATGATTATTTTTCAAGTCGATTAATCTAACAATTATTTTTTTTGATTAGTGGATTAATCTGACAACTAATTTTGTGTATTCAAAAGAAAAAGAAGTTTCCTATTTATCAATAAATATCAAAAACATGTCTAATCAATATTATTATTAATTAGATTAATGACAATAGCAGCATATCTTGAAATAAATCAAATTGCCTCCTCACAGATGTGTTGTGATAATAACAAAAACATATTAGGCTAGTTTACTTAAAACTTGTTCCTGACATGGATTTATTCCAATATTGAGTAATGCAGCATGATAATCAAATGTATTTCTGCATCAGTGTGGGACAAAGAAAACAACTGAAACGACTCACAGACAGTCACAGATTGTCAGCTATTTTCTCGCCAATATGTGGCCATTAAATAAACGGAAAATATGAAACGGCTCAACGTTAGATGACACACGGTGTAACGTTACGTTACCATGACAGCAGCTGGGCAGAAATGACTTAAAACATGAAGGCGATGTGCCGAGCTTGTGTGGAGACAGAAAGTAAACTTGATTTGCGGGGCTGCCGTCAGTGCTCCGGGATACTTTGGCTTCACGTATTCGTGGACAGCAGTTGTGCCCCAGCCCTAGTCTACATATGTTTCTGATGTAATTTACGGTGCAAACGCAAACCAACCACAGGATTGGGTGATACTAGACATGTGACATTAGTATAAATTTAAAGGCAACCACTAATAAATTTGAACAATCCATTTGTTGAGAATTGGAACTGCCAAGCAAGCAATCTCTTAAGTGATCTAATGGAAGATCATTGGTAACCACGTGACTGTGGGAGTACATGGCTCAGGGGCCAGAGTGCTCGTCTACTTATCAGAAGATCAGTGGTTTGATCCCCAGCTCCTCCAAGTCAAAGTGTCCTTGGGCAAGAAGCTGAACCACAAATGTGTATGAATGAGTTTCTGTTGGCAGTTCAGTTGGCAGCTGTGCTTTGCATGTGAATGGGGTGAAAGTGATGTAACGTAAAGTGCTTTGAGTGGTGGGTAAGACTGGAAAGGCGCTATACAAATACAGACCATTTACCATTTAGTGCAGGGATTTCCAATGATACACCAGAAAGTGAATGGTGTTTAAACAAGAGACTATATAAAATCTCTGTAAGGCTGTCCTTAAGCACAGCAGTGCTTAAGCTAATATATCTTAGCTTAATGTGCTAGCATGCTAACATTTGCTACCATCTATCACCGAAAGCGGTTACCGGTCATTGTTTTTTTCTTTGGTCCAGGCTAAATCAATTGAGCAATGTTTTAGCATTACAAGAACATAAGCTTACTTTAATGTTAGTGAGTTACTACTTTCAAGAGCCAACGGTCATGGCTTTGATTCCTTTATCTGTGTCTTTATCTTTTACAATCCAAAGACATAAACATCTCGAACCACATTGGAGATGTCTGTGATGGACCTATCAGGATTGTTTGCTTTCTACCCTGCAAATGCTGAAATAGACTCCTCCTCAAAAACTAAATGTTGTATAAACTACAGAACAGCATGCTCCAATTACTGTTGTGCCACAGTGGAAACTAGAAATAAAAATTCAGCAGAGCCAGATGGGTTGCATTAATGCATAGAAGCTATCTGTGCTCTGTCTGTATCTATGATTGTGTGAGTAGAAGCTGTGGTAGAAGCACCTTGAGTTTCCCTCTGCAGCATAAAGCAGAGTGTTAAATAAGATTTACCAGAGCCGCCTCAGCTCGGGCTTAGAGGCCATTTCCCCTGAATCCCAGTGTGGGCCCTCTGTGGCCCTCATCAGCCAGCTTGTAAATAAATCAGCCCCAACCATATGGTTCTCGTCTTTTGAGATTCAATTTACCTCACGACCGCTGAGCCTCTGTGCACTTTCCTCACATCAGGAGACAGCAGCGGGCTGGACAGTTAGAGTTTAAAGAGGAGGGGTGGAGGGTAGGGCGGGGAGCCAGGTTTATGCAGAGTGAGTCCTGAGTTTGACAAGTTCCAACATCCGCCCCCTCTCTGTTTCACAGGGAAGTTTTGTTGGAATCAGAGCTTTGTCAGGCAATCGCAGTCTGTGACTAGAAGAGTGCACTCAGTAAAATGCAGATCACCACCAGCCCTGGTATCTCAAACAATGTATGATTAACACCAAGCCATTTCAGATATGTTTCTCCTACAGACGATAGGGTTGATCCCCAATAGTTTTTTTAG
Organism: Lepomis gibbosus; assembly: GCA_029875015.1. NCBI lineage: Eukaryota > Metazoa > Chordata > Actinopteri > Centrarchiformes > Centrarchidae > Lepomis > Lepomis gibbosus. Next base: position 34,590 of record JAPMOB010251043.1, on the reverse strand, counting down.
TGCTTCGATAGAAGGAGCCTGATTCGACTGCCAGTGTCACAGTCGAATATGAAAGCCATATGAAAGAGCCTTTGTGAAACGAGGATCATACCATTATACCACCTATATGGGGGTGCTCAATGTCTGAATTTACTGTTACTGTTTTTCTCCGAATAACTTAATATACAGCTTATTATGATCTAAATAACAACATATAATGCTTTAAATAAAAAATTGAAGAGAAAGAAGCTTTCAATAAATCTTTTTAAAGTGCGTGAATGATTACCCTAACAGCATAGGTAATCCCTGGTCCAGTGTGCATGTGTGGGATTAGCGTGTGTGTGTGTGTGTGTGTGTGTTTGTGTGTGTGAATGTGTGTGTAGCAGAAAAGGAAGATAAACAGTGCACAAGTTGCATTAGTGTTGTGCCGAGTGCGTGCACCTCGCAGGACGTTTGAATATTTTATCACCTATAATGAACCGCACTTTAAAGGATATTATAGCGTTTTGACGTGCATGCACAACTCGGCACAAGAACATGGTGGCAGAAAGAAAACAGTCAACAATAAGCTGTAAATTTGCAGTGTAAGTTATAGTAACTAATGAAGAGAAGTTTACACACACACACACACGATTTGACTATCAGTTGACTACAGGCAAGATTTGACAATCCATAGACGACTTGCTTAATGTACTTATTTTAACCACAATCTCTTCCTAAACCTAACCAAGTAGTTTTGTTGTCTAGACTTAACTAAACGATCATTTCACAACAAGTCATGTGACGGTCCTGTACGCATGTCACTGGATTGCTACTTGCCATAGCTCCTATGTCATTTTGGGACACTTGACAATCATATTTTGTCTTTTTGGTTCGAGGACATATTGTTTTTTTTAGCTAGGAGCAGTTAGCTTAATGTTCCAAAAATTCCCAAAAAAATGCCAATATAGTATTTGTTGAATTTCTTTTTAGTTAGTTTTAGTTAGTTGTGTGGAATAGATGAAAGCTTGTCCCTGTTTTTGTGGCAGTTGTTGGGAAAAATATGCCCCCATTGTTAAACCCCACCTCAATGCTAGGATTATTTTGGTTGATTTTCCAAACAGCCATTTAAAAACACAAAACCACACCCAACTGAATTAAAAAAAATACCTGAGACACCAGGAAGTCACTGCAACCAGTTGCTCTTATGTATGAATTAGTGAGTTTATAAGGTGCTAGACATATTTTTAAACTTTAGATATAACCAGGCTAACTGCTTTCCCTTGCTTCCAGTCTTTATGCTAGGCTAAGCTAAAACATCCTGGCTTTAGCTCCAAACTTAAAGGTATAATATAACTTATACTTGTCTGCTTTGAAATGTCTAAAAACTTGCCTTAAATATACAATCTTTCAAATGGCCAGCAGGGGCGACAAAGGAAGTAAAATTGTATAAAGGTGCATGACAAAATGACCCTACTTCTTACCTGATGTATTTCCTCAGTAAACACTTTCCTATTGTGTTTATGGTCTCAATCACTAGTTTTAGTCTTCTGTGATACAGCATGATGTTCAGTGGATGATTTAAGGTGTGGCTGACAAGTAGCTACCAAAATATGGTCACTTCTGGTTCCAAAAAACCAAGATGACAAAGGCCAAAATGCTTCACTCCACTTTTTATATAAAGTCTATGTTTCTTCACTGTTCATCTGACGTGGAGGTAACACTCAAATTAAAGCAGAGTCAGCACTTTAACCTCACAGTCATTGTTTAATTTCAAATCCAGTGTGCTGCAGTACAGAGCCAACACAACATAAAAATGTGTCACTTTCCTACTACTCTGTTTTCCCAGCCTGTGCAGATAAAACATAAAAATCCACCTTCTCTGAAACATATTTGAAGTCTTTGATTTTCATCTCACTAAGAGAAATGACTGGAAGCAAATTAATTTAGCTACAAAATGCTCTTCAAACACCCCGGATGATCAAACGCAGGACATTCGAGTGTAAAATGAATTGAATTTGTCTTATAAGATTACATAACAAACAAGTTCTTTAAAGAACAAGGCTTGTGTCGGTGTCTACAAATCAAACAACCTGACAACACGCCTGGCTACGCCTGTCTATTCCCGTTTTGTGCCTTGGGATTAATTTTTAATCTGATGAGATTGTGATACATAAAAGCAAGGTGAGCTTGACTACAAGACAATCCATGGCAGGGATAGATTTTGTAGTAATATGTAAATCAGTGTCATCAGTATTTCTGGCAACAACATTTCTGCAGTGGCTTGAAGTCTAATAAAGGCTGGATTGATTCAGCAGTATTGTGAGGATTAGGACAGCGGACACCTCATGTTTATACATGAGACCCAAATGTAATGCTGATGAGCCAGCGGCTTACTGGAAGAACCATCGCCATCCATTATGACTGCTAACAGTGCTAACAAGCCATTTCTCAGTGAACTGTAATGCTAATAGAGAAACAGTTTTTTTCTCTTTTTGACGGGCAAGCACCTGGGGAAATTAAGTAATATGACAAACTGCATTGTATTTACAGCTGTAAGAAACTTTTGAAGATGTAATTGTTTTCGTTGGGTATTAGTGACATGCAGCAGCATTGTAAGTGGTTTGGTTGTGGTTGTAAGTCAATAATTCTGAAATGACTGATCACATGAATACATTGTGTAAAATATATGAATTAATTATTTCAGTTATGCCATTATTCAAACTCAATACATTATTATTATATAACAACGTTTTTTTTAATTAACACTTTTATTTCATGTCAAGTTTTATTTCATGTCACCTTTTATTTATAATGGCACTTGAGAAGCAACCTCATCAACTGGTACCAGATGCAGCCAGTTTGCTTCTGTTTAACTAGAGCAATATCAAAGTTATTCTGAATCAGGTGCATGTCATGTATGAATTTGACATGAAATAAAAATATAAAAAATATATTTGGGGAAAATGCCATTATGAAATAAAAAATAGACTTTGAAAGGGGCATTTTAAAGAGCCTGTCCTCCACAGAAAAACGACCTTAACGATATATGTCGTTTTTGGTCACACAAAATTACGACCCATGTTTACATTTATTGTGTAAGTGACCTCCAATGGCCGTACAACACAAACACATAACATAGATGGTCATGTGTACTGGTGAACCCTGTCAGCGCCAAATCTGTACCGCCTGCCAATTCCATGCTGCACATGAGCAAACTTGGTTCTGTCATTCAAAGAAGGATACCACAAGTCTGCCTATTCAGAATGATCCAACTCTTTCAAATCAAGAATGAAAGAATGAAAATGTTTTTTAATCACTGGAGATTAAACTGTTCACTATCATGTAATAGGAATAGACTTAAGATATGAAAAACCTTATTCAACAGTACATTTTTAATTTTTAATAATGACAAAACCGATGTGCTAGCAGCTAGGGTTCAACTTGCATGCAATGGCTGACTTAGGTTTAGGCACACGGCCCTGTGATGGTTAGGGTAAGGGGCTTTGGGAAGCTGTCAACACCTTTTATACTATCATAGCTAACTACCTAGCTAGCTACTAGCGCTTCTGGCTTATACAAGGTGTCTCATACAGACGCACCTGATGGCGTCTAATACGCACGGCATAGGGTACCTTTTGCATCAAATACTATGACAAAATAAGGCTTTGTCAGCCTTTCTGAAAGTGTCAGTATTTGATGCCCTGAGATGAGAACAGACAACAACACATGAGTAATTTTGATCAGGCACATTTGTGGTAACCTTCTTTGACAGACAGGACCACTTTTGTGCATGTGCACATAGGGATCCGGCAGACAGCACGGATTTGGTACCTACAAACCCAACAGCTGTGCTGATCAGCCTCATGTAGGTCGCATGATTTCCAAAACGTAGGTCCAGTAAGGAAACAGAGTTTGAATTTGTTTTCAGAGGCATGGACTTGCAACCAGTAGGCGCACTTTTTAGGATACAATCATATAAGTCATATTTGGAGGTTGATTAAAACGACTATGTTGTCATTTAGGTTGGAGGACTTTGAACAAAAATGATAAATGAAAATTATCAGCAAAATTGTATGAAATAGCCTTTTATAAAAATACATTGAGTTTTAAAAAAGTTGTTCAATTGTTTTAAAATAGTTTATTTATTTCCCACATTTTATTCATATGATTATTTATCTCATAATGTTTAGGGTAGGGTTCTATATTTTACATCCTTATAGCTCGGCATGACATTTGCCTATTAGTCAAAGAAATGTTTTTTTCCTATTGTTAATCAACACCTAACCGAGCTGTTGATGCTGACAGTATCTTTACCAACTGCATAGAACAATAAAGCCTGAGCCCAGAGGATGATTGAAATGGATCACAGACTGAAGACAACACCTGAATGGATGTTGATGTGGAAATTTCTCTCCTTGTCACGTGAAAACATGCAAACATATGCTACATTCTGTGATCTTACAGGGTTTCATGTGTTCACCCATCAATGTGCTGACATGGAAAATGTCATGCTGAGCTCAGTAACACCTGACAGGATGCGTTGATAGGTTGAAGATGTGTGCGTGAAAACATAGATTCCAGGTTTGAATGTTTGACAGCATGTACATGCCCTTATGTTGTGCTAATTGTTTTCTATTTTGTACAGTTTTTCTAATAATAATCTGCTTATCATTGGAGTTACTTGCACTGTAAAAATGTTGCAAAATCAGCAGCCGTAAAGCTGCTCTCAGAGATCTCCATCTTTTGAAAGCTTAGTCAATGAGTATTTGACAGAAACAGTGACTGTGTGTTCTCTAGCATTCCATAATAGGGGTTAAGGGCTACATGCATTGCCTGTACCAAAATTTTCTCAAAATCCAGTCTTTTCTGTCTCCAACTCCAACCTTCAAATCAGACCGAAACAAAAAACAGAACATTGATGGATCATTTTTGCATTGCAAATTTTTATTGCCTCAAATGACAGAATTAAAAAAATCTCTGCCCAGCTTTGTAAAGTCAGATTCCACTGTTTGCCCTTAATTAGTACAGACTGTACTTATACTCATTGCAAAACCAATATAATGAGATATTGTGTTTCACTTCCAACTCTTGGGTCGTACAGTCTAAATATGCTCAATGTCTTTTTTTACACATCAAAGTTTGTCTACAAGTGTAGGGGAGTACTTCTGCATATGTGGAAAAAAAGTTGTATAACTCCTTGTGGCTCCAGAGGCAGCTGTCTTATAAATGTGATGTCACTTTAAAAACAGTTAAATAGAGGTGCACATACCGGACCTCTTTAGCCCACTCTTCATCTCTGCTTGAGGCTAGCAGCTCGAGGTTAGCAGCTACTAGAATTTCACTCAAAAAACAGTGTTTTCTGATCTGACCTCCCATATTGTTAAGATTTTGTTAGGTATAGAGGTTATGCATTTATGTCACTTGCCCTCCAGAACACGTTAGACTCAAATTAAAGGCACTTGGACTCAACAGTGATCCTAACTGCTTACCAAAGAACTAGTGGTCCAGCTCTTCCCCATTTTAGGTGTGTTGTTTGTGTTTTTGCTGATTTTAATTTTTATTCTAATTTCTCTACCGCGGCATCCAGCTCCGAAACATATTTGGGATACCTCCGGTTTTAAAGGTGCCGTAGAATGGAAAACTGATTTCCCCTGGCATAGTGGAATAAAACGAGTTCAGTGCATGTAACTGACATATTGTGAGCCTCTATCACCATGGTTTCCTCCTTAATATGTAAATTTCGCTCAACCAAATACCCCCGAAAAACAGATGTATGCCAACAAGCCAAAAGTAACATCTGGGATTTATGCCCCCAAAGTCACATAGACCAGCCCATGTTCCAGATTTAGTGCAGTGCCATGTAGTCTCACAGAAAGTGCTTTTACGGTTATGGACAGGAAAATATTTTTAGTTATCCATTAATGTCTGAAACTCTGATCCAGGTTCAGTAAAACCAGTGAACAACTAAAGTTGTGTTTTTGTTGAGTTTAGTTCAGCGTGGTGCCGCTAAGCCCTGCCCCTTTTCTGTGCTTAGGGAAATTGGCCAATCTGAAGTAAGTGGGCTTTCGGGGAAGGGGGACCTTAAAAAGATAGGAGCTAAAACTGAGTGTTCAGACAGAGGGTAAAAAGTGGTGCTGAAGCAGTAGACAGAGATATATAACGTGATTTTTGAACATTAAAGCATGTGAAAATGTTCTTGTAGAAACCTTAAATACCTGAAAGTTATCATTCTACGGCACCTTTAACCTATTTTAAGATAAAGAAGATGCCCTCTTTAAAGGGCACTGTTCAGCTGGTAACACACAGGTGATATTAAGCTGTGGGTGTGCTATGCAGATATGGACTAAGAAGTGTAGGTCCATTACTTACTAATATCAACCTTATTTTGAAAATACACCACTCCAAGTAAAACAGCTGTGTTAAAAACCTTACTAAAGTAAAATTATGCAAAAATTATAGCAACCCGTCAGTGTTTTACTATTATATATGATGTTTTCGAATTAATATTCCAGCTGCATAAATGTGTGTTTTGTATTTTACTGCTGTAAATGTTCAAGGTTAAGCTAATTTTAACTACTTTATATTCTGTTGGGTGGTTTCATCTACAGCAGGGCATCATATTCTAAAAGAGCATCATGTTTGTACCATTTGTTTTAGAAAAAATGTACTGCTATATACACATTTTGTCTAAAACAACCTTTTTTACTTATATGTAAAATCCCACTCTAATGTCAGTGGACTACTTTTCCTCCTGATGGACAACAGTTATATTTACTACAGTCACTAGACGACTTTGTCATTAGAAAAATATGTCTTGTTTAAAACGACAGCTCTCCTTTGTTTTGAAAGAAAAGTTTGTTTTTCACAGCCACAATTCCTCCTGCCCAAGTTCACATCAACAAATAGATTGTTTTGCCTAATCCACATTCCAAAACACAAAAATGCAGCAGCAAATCCTCACAAATTAGAAGCTTAAACTCCCTCACTGCAGTGTGCCGTTTGGTGAGTTGCTCAACTCCCTTTTCATTTTTTTTTTTTTTTTGGTCCATCTGAGGTTTGATGTCGAACATAACAAGTGTGAAACAATTCAATACAATAATATGTTGAATAGTAGCAACTACTACTACTAGTTACATTGAAGATGATAAGAAAAATTATAAAAAGTGGCTTAAGCATTAATTTGGTGGTTGGTTGTTCTATCATATTTGAGCATTTACAACATAATCAAAGAATTTGTGATAGCTGTTTGCAATTATGGGACTTTCGACCTCCAATAACACATGGTGTCTCCAAAAATCTAAGAAAATAAGCATGAAAGGCATGATAATAGAAACATATGGATATTCAATTTGATAATTGTGTATACATAGACATTTACATTTATTAGTTTAGCTGCCGCTTTTTATCCAAAGTGTCTTACAATTGCTATACTTGTCAGGGGTCGCTCACCTCTGGAGCAACGAGGGGTTAAGTGTCTTGCTCAGGAACACAATGGTGGATGGGTCACAGTGGGGAATTGAACCTGGGTCTCTCAAAGGCATGCGTCGTATCCACTGCACCATCAGCACCCCATCAGTCAACACCTCCAAGCAAGATGAATAGCCACCTGAAAGGATTCGTTCTTCTTCTACTATTTCTGCTTCAAAACTAGTTAGACTTACTTAAAGGCACGACTTGGTGGTGAAAGCCATGCAGCACATTCACAAATGTCAACACAGCATGTACTAAAATAAAGTACTAAACATTGCAGACTCGAAAAACACATTACACCAGGATATTTGGAACATAAACATTGTCTGCAATTGCAAATTTACCTGTTGAATCAAACTGACTTACACTAAAACTAAATAATGGTTGGGTCCCCAGAAGAGTAACTGTACAACCAACAAGTATCAATTCATATGTAGGCTATGTGTAGACTTACTATGTGTAGGGAATGGCCGTCAATTCTGCAATATTCAAAGCCAGAATGCATTACAGTGAGCAAACGGAGACATATTTTAAAAGCAACACATAAAATCAACATACATACAGACCATTTGTCCAAATACAATTCCCTAATTTTAGGGAATTACTTTCAAAAGTCAGTAAAAACTGACACACTGCATTGATGGGTATTTGGATTTCTGATGTCTCTTCATTTAGTCTGCATTTACAACTGACCTTGTATTTGGTAATACACAATGTCACTATTGGGCTAAAAAAATCCCCAGTGTACTATCATAATAAAGGCAGTAAAGCTTTTGAGCTCTGACATTTATTTATTCCAAACAAACAGCAGTAAATATTAAACCTATCACTTTTTGAGGAAAAAGGCTTTTTTTGAGGAAAGAGGCTTTCCTAATCTTTCCAGACTAAAGACATATTGTGTGGTGTCCGTCAGCTGAAGGTTATATAGAGCGGCAAAGGACGCATTTTAATAATTTGAAAAAGTTGAATGAGTAAAGTAAAATGTGCAAAGAACAGACATATTTTTGTCGTGTGTCTTATGTAGGGTCATTGAAGACGAGTCTCAGTGGAGGACATCATGAGTGGCAGATATTTGATATTTAATAAACAGCCAAAATCGACCCATCAGTTCATAAGCAACACCTTCAGATAATATAAAGGAAAGCATCCCACTTTGAGACTAAGCAGAAACAGGATATGTGAGCAGCCCTAACATGGGGATTTGCCTCCCAATCTCTCTCCCTCCCTCTCTGTTGCCCTTTCTGGGAAGTGCAGCAGCCTGTCAATAACTGTCAGAGGCTGTCTCAGTCAATCAGGCCTGTAAGGCTGCTTGGGCCTCTGGTGTAACAGGAGGATCTAACAGAAACAGCCTATAACTGACACAGCTCCAGATCTATGCTCTGTAATCACTGGGGAGACCACCTCTCAAACTGCAGCCTCGCCAGCTGCCTGACAGTGGACACATGTGCCGTGTAATTGCTTTTCATACAATTCAACCTTTTAAAATTGATTACAGGCCATGTAAGAGGCTTTCCTGAGAAGCGTACAGTTAGGGTGTGGGGGGGTGGAGTGGGAATATTGCTTGACAATGTCATGCTACAAAATGTGTATCCGCAAACAATGTGGCCGGCTCCTCTTTCATGCAGTGAGGCTGCACGCATTGAGTCATCACCCACAAAGGGTCTAATCCCCCCACGGCCTGTGTTTGACAGACCACCTAGTAAATGGGAAAAAATTGAAAATCTCTTGCTGCTCGAGGAGTTATTTTCTTCTCAATTACTTACCAGAAAGAGTTGCTTTGCTCTGATGTTGTTGTGAAAGCAGGTCTAGAGGTGTACATTAAAATATGACCATGTATGTTCTGTGTATGGATACCTGTATTTCCTTGTGTGTGTATGTGCATCTTCAGTTGGACGTGGGGAAATATGTGATTGGCTGAAAGGTGAGGGGGGGAAGGGGAAGTGACAGCACCACTATCATGAGAAATAGTGTTTCAAAGTAAAAATGTCTGTATTCAAATAACATTGCAATCCACTTACTCTGTTATAATAAAAATGAATGATTAAATAACATTTCATAATAATGNATATTTTTCTTAGGTGTAATAGCAAGACATTGAAAGAAAAAAAATATATATATATATATATTTTTTTTTTTTTTTGATGAACTTCTGTAAATGTGTGGCCATTTGATATATTATCACAATAACCCCCCCTCCAAAAATCCATCCAACTCTTGTTTGTGTGCTGGAAAATGGATTGGTGTGCAATGCAAATCAGCACATATTTAATGATGAAATACCTTATTTGCACATAAAAAAAAAGTTTTGTTTAAAAAGAAACTTCTATTTATTTTTAACTTGATAAGTAGGAAATTTGTCCTAAATAAATTGTATGCTTTGATTAATGGTTGGCAATAAAGTAAAGCATACACAGTGAAGCCTGCAAACCTACTGATCCGTTTTCAAATCAGATTCCCCTTACAGTTCATATTGAGGTTAGTGTAAGAGAGTATGTCAGCGAATTTACCCACACGTACCACGTGTGTGTGTGTGTGTGTGTGTGTGTGTGTGTGTGTGTGTGTGTGTGTGTGTGTGTGTGTGTGTTTGAGTGTGTGTTCACGAGAGCTTCTGTCCTTTCAGTGTCTCCAGCACGTATATTTCTGGAGTTCACTCAGCGGTCTCCCAGTACTGCCATGTGCAAAGCCTTTTGCTGCATTTTTGTTCGGCTACTCTTTCTCCTTTAGTGTCAAGGATTAGTCTGACATCTCCTGACTCTCTGCCTTTCAAATGAGGAGGACTCCTGCTGAAAGGCTGAGAGGGTGCTCACCGTGTAAAGCCGATACTCACACTGCTGACGTTCCTCATCCTTGCCCTCAGCCTATCTCTGCTCCTGTAAGAAATCCATGAGACGTCCCCAGTGATCTCGCAGTTGTGAGAAGAAGAATGTGTGGTTTTAAAGGACTTTGGCTGTGGAGCGGCTGTGTGAAATAGTAAAGTCCAACTCAGTCAGGAGGCCCGGCAAGGAAAAGTGTATTTTACCGTCAGCTTGATCTTCCAGGAACCCTTCTCTTCCAGTGTCCAGTTTAGTAGGGTTTGCAACTGATTGATGTTGAGGAAAGATGACAATCTAATGGCAAGAATGGGTTGTGGTTTTGAGACAAAGGATTTCTAATGATCTTTGAGACCTAGTGCAGTTTTATCATTAATAATGTCACTTGTGGGTCGCCGGTTAGCTCACTGGTAGAGCTTGCGCCTCATATACAAGGCTGGGTGCTTGTTCACAGTGGCCCAGGTTTGAGTCCAGCCCCCAACCCTTTGCTGCATGTCTCTCTACCTTTTATCCACTCTCTCTATCCTATAAAGGCAAAAAGCCAAAAAACATCTATTGAATTTAGTCAATGACATGGTATCTTGAGAAGACCAACGGTCTGCGGACAGTCTGCTGGTGGCTTTGTGAGGCTGTACTTAATCACAGTGGTGCTTCACGCTAAATGTTAATGCTAACATGCCCACAGTGCCAATATTAACATGCTGTTGTTTAAATGCTTACCTTATATGCCATCTTAGCTTAGTGTTTGTAACACAAAATAGTGCTAGTATTTGATTACAAACCAAACCACTGCCTAATGGACCAAAACTTTGACCTGACGATGGCACTACAGTAAAATTCTTCGGATATGAGGAACATGTTGGTCAGGGGGGTCATGAATATCTTTACAAAGTGTCATGGCATTCAATCAAACAAATGTTTAGATTAAATAATTACCTCAAAATTCATGGTCTGGATATCTTGAAACTTATAGTGGATGTTCCTAGTCCCCAGAAGTTGAATATTAAAGAGGTCATATTATGCTTATTGCCCTTTTCCTTCTCCTTTATTGACTTATATATCTTTTTTGTGCATATAATAGGTTTGCTAAGTGAAAAGCCCAAAGTTCAGCCCAAAGGGAGTTCCCATATCTCACAGAAAACTCTGCTCTGAACTCCCTGAAAACAGCTCGATTGTAGTCCAGCCGTTTCCCTTTCATCCATGTGACGACACAGTAAGAGCTGCAGGACGCACATTTCCTCTCCTTTCCAAACACCAGCAACCCTCCAGCATAAAGTTGTTACTCTGATGTAAAGTTGTTACTGTGATGTAGAGACAGAGCTCAGTTAAATGAAGAGACCGAACTCGGTTAAAACATACTTTTGTTACAGATTAAAAACTCACCACTCTGAAACTCTGACTCCAGTCCATGTTGCTAAGCTGGTAAGGTGATATAGGGCGGCTGTACCTCAGGAGGTAGAGCGGTAGAGCGGGTTGGCCCTTAATTGGAAGGTCGGTGGTTCAATCCCCGAAGTGTCCTTGGGCAAGACACTGAACCCTGAATTGCCCCTGGCGGCTGTTCCGCCAGTGTATGAATGATGAATGAATAGTGTCTGTTTGAGCACTTAGGCTCAGTGTATGAATGCGAGTGAAAGGTGAATGCAGATGTAGTGTAAAAGCGCTTTGAGTGGTCGAAAAGACTAGAAAGGCGCTATACAAATACGGAGCCTATACAGCTGAACCAAGGCCAAGTTTACTGGCTGCATGATTTTGCAACAATTGGCCTGTCCCTACAAATATTCAAGACCAGAGGCAAAACTCTGTAGCAGTGGGTCGTCCTCATCTCTCTGAGAATCGTCCCAGTTCCTGTGACACTGTTCAGACAGTTTTGTTTTTATTATATCCAAAAACAAGACAACCTTGTAGTTTGACCTTGGAGGAGTATCTGAGAGTGCAACAAGAAAATGGCAGCGGGAAAGAAGGGACATAGTGGACACACAAATTTGTCATTTGTATTGTAACACACAGATGTCTCTAGTCCTGTTATCAGAACAGTACAGTAATGGTTTCGCAGTCAATATTCCAAAGGTCTAAAGCTGCTCTTTAAAATCTCCATGACTGTGCACTCCATCATTATAATCTGTACTGTCTCAATCCTTCCTTGCATATCCAAACAGCCCGTGTAATGCTTATTGCGCTGGCATGTCACTAAGAGATTGTTGATTTAAATCTGTTTTTGTTCTACATGGTCCCTTGGCTCCCAGGCATTGTCAGCCAGCCTGAGCCGACAGTGCCCCCGCCATGTCGTCTGTGTCCCTGTATGCAGATTGATACCCAGGGCATTTATCAGCTGCAGGTCCACCGCACTGAGCCTCATGTTAAGTCAGGTGGAAACCTGTGACTGGCGGCAGATAGGGTGAGGGACCATTTTAGAGGCAGTGTTAAAATTAACCAGCCTAATGAGGAAATAAGTGACTTATTGGCGCTGCAGTCATTTCCTTCATTAAGGCTGATATTTATGAGCATCCATCACGAGTGGAGCAGCCAACGCTACGACTCCAGGTTTATGAAGCGTGGATTGTCACCTTGTTCCAATTATCTTCTACCTTTGAATGTGCTGAATGTTTGAACATTAAGGGAAAAGGACATGGCGCATCATTAGTTGTTATGCAATGTGAAAAAAGTGAAACGTGAAAGGAGAGGCTCGTCTGGGCCCTACAGTGTCAGACTATTTTTATTCATCATAGCAGCAATTAGCTGATTAGAGTAACAGCGAGAAAGGTGCTGGATGGAGGAGGATTGCGTGCCCCAACCATTAAATGTGTTAGTGCTTTAAATTATGTTGAAGCAGTGTTTTTTTCTAGTTGAACAATTTCAGTTTTATTAGCAGGCTTCCTTATGAATTTGTGAAAGCAATAAAAGCTGTTCCCTTGTTCTGTAGTCAGCACTGGCATTCATTCATTATCAGTATTTAACAGGCTAACAACCAAAAAAACGAAAACATTTTTAACAAAATAAAATTGTCTATCAGAGTGATTACTGGTGGTGCCTGGTTTTTAAAATTGTCTATGGTTTGAAGGTCTTATGAGTAATAGTAAAAAATTGTAATTTAAAAAATGTAATTACATTATTAAACATAACACTCTTTTGGATGATTAAAATAAAGATGTTGTGGAGATGCAATATGTTTCCTCATTTGGCGTTTTGATGATGGTGGTGGAGACTGCGTTTTTTCAACTGCTTTGTGATGAGGTAACTGTGAAAGCCATAGCAAAGTGTTCCAAACGTCTGCTGAATGTGACACTAAAAAGAGAATTTCCTGAAGTAGAAAATTTTTCAGTGACTCTACAAGAAGAAATTTGACGAAAGTCTTAAAAATGAGAAATCTGCTTTTTGTGCTTTGCTATAAAAAAGTCTTGTGACTTGTCATGACGGTTGAGAATCAACGCAGTCATTCACATCATTTCAGTGCTCATCCATAAACACTGGAACCTGTTTTGAAACAACATTGGCATAGTTAAAACTAGTGTTGAGAAACTTAAAAAACGTTTTCAGTGACCCCTAACACATACTTACTGAAAAAGCAATTACATTACTTTACTAAATCAGCAGCAAAAGAAATTGGTTACTTTACAGCTTTACAGTGATGTTTGGACTGCACACAACTCTCCAGTCCAAACATCACTGTAAAGCCAGTTGCTAACATTAGTGAACCCACACAACATGTAAATAAAGCAACTTTGGGATTACTGGGAGCTATACTGGCCAGTGGTGGAAGTCATGTGCATAATTTAAAATAGCAGTACCACAAGGGGGGAAAAACTCTACTTTACAAAAACTCTACATTACTTCAAATTTTTACAGTAAAGTACTTTAGTAAATGCATGTAGTTACATTCCACCATGGTAGAGGCTAACAGCCTGCCCACACCTCCTTCCCCTGCACCAAGCTAGCACAACCCTGACTCTTTACTGAAGGCTCAGACTCCTATCAACTCTTCTCCCAGGAAGACAACAAAAACCCGACCCTCAAATGTACAAAGCTCACATTACTGTAACGATTTACTAAAAGATGCATTACTGCCTAACACTGAGACACTATGTACTTTAGTAATCAGGATTAGGACATTGGCTGCATAGTCAAGTCCCCACCCCTTAAAATTTAGCATTCTGTTAATAAGACATGCAAAGAGGCTGTCTAAATCCTACATGACAGCATTCCCATGATTATTAGCATTTTACCCAACCAAGTAAACTTTTGATAATTCGTAGCAGTCCTCTATGGAGACAATGAGCGATACACTGCAAAATGACTAACTAAAAAATGTCGGACTTAACACTACTCATTCACAGTCCTAAACTGCTGACATACTTTGTTGGCACAATAGATCAGCACAAGCAGTATAGAAAGTACTATGGGAGGAGGAAGAGGAAACAGTCAGGGACATGTTGTCAAGTCTATCTGAAACCAATACTCACATGCCCGTTAGTACATGCAAAGAGTGATTGGTCACTGTGTTGCTTTGCAACTACTGCAGCTCAGCACGGAAATACTGTCCCTGGAAACACAATGACATATGTACTAAAAATGCTCTTGCTTTGGACAATATCATGTTAATTTGAGTGATTTATGAAGCCTCATTTTGGCTTTTGACTTTAAAATACTTTTGTGCATAGAAAGGGGACTGAGAATTTTGTCCACTGGGGTTGTGTTAACTGATAACCTTCACTAGTGTTTGGCTATATCTAGGCGTGAGCCTCTAAAATGGAAACTGTGCAGGAGCTAATGAAGCTGCTGTGTTGTTAATTTCACCACCGTGCATCTGTGACCACCATGTGTCTTTTATTTAAATTGATATTATGAAGGTTCATAAACCCCCTAATCCACTGAAGATTATGTAATCCTTGAATTAAAGGCATAACATACAGTAAAACCCTTTTTCACAGGGTTTTTTGAAGTAGATTTCATGCTCATTGTTTCGTTGAAATTACATTAGAGTTAGTTGCCATTATTTATCCGTACTACTTTTAAGCACCTCACTTATTTTTATATAGCGACATAATAATAATAATAATAATAATAATAATAATAATATTATATCTTTACAAAGTGCTTCACAAAATATAGTCAGATCGTAATATCTGCAGTTAAAAGATGATGCATGATAAGTAGCTCATGTAAGAGCTGTTCTTCTCTTCTCTGTGAGCTCAGCAAGATAAACTTTGCTCTTTTGGAAGAAAGTTTGCCAGAGACACGGCGCAGTGTGCAGACATTCTTTTAAATATAGCTCTCCCACAGATGCGTTGACAAGGCACAGGTTGCACCAGGTTAGACAAAGTACTTACATTCTTTGAAAATCCAACAGTTTGCCTAGTGATGAGAATGATAATTACCTGCAACGTGTCATAATAAACTGTTCTGAAAATGAAAAAAAGGAAAGTAAAAAAAAAAAAGAACAAGCTCTGTTTGATGCAGATGATGTCTAATTTATATAGCAAAAAGCTGAGATGAAGACAACCTCAGTGTGTTGAAAGCAGCTGGTGGTAGCTCATGTAATGGCCTGCCTCCACATGTGGTGATCTATAGGGACAAAGAGAGATTGCCATTCAAACTGCAGGGCTGCCTGCGATTTTCAGCCATTAGGAAATCATCGCTACATTGATTTCTTCATACCATATTCTTTTGTCATTGTTGTTTGTTTTTTAAAATGTCATGGATCATGAATACGTAATTGGCGTAGGTGGAAGCAGGGTTGGAAAGAAATTACAGATCTGACAGGAGTCAATTTTGCATCAAATGTGTGCACTGGCCCGAGTTTGTCTGCACAGATAGAAATAATGAATTGATTTCCTATACTGTCCTAGAGCCCATCTCCAGAGCCATGTAGAGAAAGAGTTGCGTCATCTCTGTTCAATTTGAGTTCAAGTTGTTTTATTGGCATGGCTATATGCACTATAATGTTGCCAAAGCATATTAGCACAAACAATGCAATCATTACAAGGTGACATAAACAAAATAAACAATAAACAATTCTTGATAATAAACATTTTTTTCCAATGGACTATTGTTTTAACAGCAACATTTGTAGAGCTCTGCTTTCTACATGGCTCTCCATTCAGCTGGCAACCCAATAATTGATGGTTGACGTAAAACACATTACAGGAACGTCGTAGGGAGGGTGAGTGTGAGGGGAGGCAGCGATGGATGTCTTATCCCTGTAGGTGCATTCGAGCTGACTTTTGCTGACTTGATAGTCAAATGTGAGCAGGGGTGTGGGGTGTAAAAACGCTGCTGTCAACTGGGACACATTCTACTTTCTGTAGAGTGCATGAGTTTACTGTGAGCTCAGAACAATGACATGTGCCACCAGATCAGGCAAAAGGTGGTTCTTTTGTGGAGCCAGAGAAATGCACCTGCGGTCGCCAGACTCAAAAACTGCAGCCGCCTTGCTCCCGCAAGGTTTCAATGTCCTGTAACATGGTGACATTTTGCAGTCCCGGCTAAAGTTGGACAAAAATGTCTAACCAGCGTGCATCACAGTAAGTCAGTGTTGCAAAGCCCCACAGGAAGCCAGATACACCTAACATGTGCTGCAGCTCAGTGTGTTTCTCCACCAGTATTATTAGGTGCGTTCGAGATGACTGCGCCTGACTTTCGCCGACTTCATAGTCCAACGTGAGCTGCAGGCGACTGCAGGGGTGGGGTGTGAAAACGGCTCAAGTCAGATACATTCTACCTGCGTGGGCTTACTGTGCGCTGAGCTCATGACTGACACAATTTCTAACCAGCATGCCTACTTTTAAGTCCAGCATGCCTACTTTTAAGTCCAGCATGCAACACGTTAAGCCAGCACTGCGCAGCGCCGCATGAACCTGTTTAGGGTGTGCCACACTAGCCGCTTGGCGAGCATTATAACACGAGTTACAAAGTGAAGCAGATTATAGAAGGTAGGTTATGGAAGTAAAGGCTGGACTAACATCAAGCTGTTTTCAGGCAGTTCAGGAGCAGTGTTTTCTGTGGGAGATGGTAACTCCCCTTGGGGTGCACATTGGGCTTTTTCACTTTGCAAACCTGTTACATGCACACTTTGAATCGTGTGTTTACAGTAGCAGTACCACATTTAAGAAAAGACAAAAAACAATTCAGAGGGCACTATCTGTTCTGCAGAAATGGAAACGAGTACTGGATTTTCTACTTGACGTGAAAACCCCTTTATTCTACAAAATAAAGTACATCAACATGTTAGCATGTAATTAAACAACACCTAACAGTCCCTGGTGTAACCCTCATGTCCAAACCAACAGTATATGTATTTTTTCTGTAGCTGGACATTTGCAGCCTCTACATACAGCTGATTAACCAGGAAAGAGGACACAGCTCAAGACAACAAAACAAAAATGAGCAGCAGCCTTTTCTCTGCTGCAGCTGCTGAGTTGGCTCCTTTCTTCTGTTCCGTTCTCGCACTGTTCATCAGGAGAATTTTCTTTTTACTTTGTAATGAATGTGACTTGAAATGTAGCTATAGTAATATATCTAGTGCTTAATAGATAAATAATACTTACATTCAAGTTAAAATACTGAATTACTGAAGTAAACAAAAAACTTTACGTTACTTTATCACAGTAACAAGAGGAAATGGAATTTGTTAATTCTACCCCTGGTATTTGCTTGCTATTTTTCACCCATAATTCCATGTCATTTACCTGCTTTTATTGTAGAAAACAAATCTCTCTACATGCCATGAATGTTTACACGTTAACAAAGTAATTTAGGATTTTATCAGAATACATTTGCGGAAGCACTCTTACGGCTTTTCTACCCATTTTTCCAGAGAGTTTTGAACACAAAGAAAACAGGGTACAACAGTGTTATGAATCACTAAAGGAAGCTTGTGTGGTAGCAATATGATAAAGACATCTATCTGTTCTACAGAAGGAAATGTAAGCATATTATTTCCATTCATTCACCTTCCTGTCGGTTTGTTTTATGTGTGGCCTCTCTTTACACCTGCATCCATTAATTTGCCCATTTAACAAGGACAGCATTGATTGAGAGAGGTGGTGAGAGGGCTGATTCGATTTCAGAGGACAGAATTGGATTTGATGGTGGAGCATAATAGCTTTCATGGGCTTTTACAGCACTGAATAGCTTAGCTGGAGCTGCCTTGATGGGACTGAGGTGTAATTCTGAGAAGGATCCCGGGGATGGCAGGAGCACAAACATCCTGTTCCTTATTGTCACAGCCCGCAGAGCTCTCTGTGCTTTACCAAGAGGAGGCGAGCACAGGAAGCCATGTGAGGCCGAGACCTACCTTCAAACTAAAAAATAAAACCAATATACAAAGTCACACTCTCACAATCTCTCAGATCGGTGTTTCCAAAACTGTGCTTAGATCAATGAGCTGTCACGACGAACAATAGTCGTGAACTAGGCCGGGTGCTCGCCAGACTGAAAGGAAAAAGGGGGGTAACCTGCTGTGAATTGTCGTTAAAAACGGTGGCATGTTGGCGGCAGCACAAAGACTGTTTGTGTGGACCAAAATCCGGGCCGTGTGGCTGAGATAAGATGTATTCAGACTTCACAGCCGCAATTTGGGTAATCAGTCCCCTCCTAATTCCTCTCCACTTGGTCTGCTCTGATTTCATTCATCTGAAAATTGCTCTGAGGAGAACAGTTTTGCTCGAATGGGGACGAATTGTACTCTCTGTATACTCTGCCTTACTACAATATGTCATCTTTTGATGAATGGGGAATTCAAAACATTGTCCACTGAGCAATCATTTTAAATTCACAAGCAGTTATACTGTTGTTAGTAAAACAAAATGCAAGTGAAAGTGATTACAAAAAAAAAAGTTTTTGACTGCTAAATTGTTTATCTGCCTGAAAAGGATTGGTCTTTCCTTTGTTTCTGTCAGACTAGCTATTTCTCATTTCAGTATTGTTCATCTTAAAGAGACTTGGGATGGTGGAGTAACAGAGGTGTTGGTTTGCAGGTGCCACGGGGGATGCTCAGCCTGACACCGTCCCCTCAGTGCAGGGCACCCTGCCGCACTTCATCCAGGAGCCGGAGGACGCCTACATCGTGAAGAGCAACCCCATTAAGCTGCGCTGCCGAGCCGCGCCCGCCTTACAGATCTTCTTCAAATGCAACGGGGAATGGGTGCACCAGAATGAACACTTTTCCCAGGAGTATAAGGACCTCAACACCGGTGAGTTAAAGTTTGTGGCCTTTTCCAGCTAGTGGTAACATGTCATATGAGGGAAATATTTTGCAGCCATAAAGGGTGTAACCAAACAATCAGCTGATGGCTTGGTTTGATTTATTAAAGAGTGGTCACAGCTAGTGTTGGACACCAATAACTGAGATGGCGGTTGTTTAATTCTCACCAAGATGTTCTCCCTTTTTTGGTAATATGGATCAACTACTCAGCAGCATTGGTTTCTTTCAGGCTAAAATGGCAGATCCCAGTCGACCTGTGTGGGAAAAGATTTATTTTTTTAACTAAATAATACTGAACATACCGAGTGCAAAAATGTAACTGACAATGCAGGTGGCTCACATGCTCAAATTATGACTAAATATCCAACCACAACTCTGCTGTTCCTCAAACCACAGAAACAACACACTGAAAATGGTGAATTCAGTGGATTTTCCTTCCCTGACACTGCAGGTCAGCATTATTTACGTGGTCAAAGGCTTCCAAAGAAGCAGTTAAACAAATTAACATGATTTACAAGCTGATGTCTATCTCCATAACACTGAAAAATAAAAAAAAATCTGGATGAGAATGGCCTCCAGAAGATCAAATGTCTTGGTTGGACTAATACTGTCCAAACACCACAGCTGGTCACAAAGTCCAGTTTCCAAAGCAACTGTTTAATGTTGCTGCTTTGCTCCCTGCAAAGTGATAAATTAAGGCAACACGAATACAATCTGAGTGAGTGGAAAAAACGCAAACAGATGCAGGTCCGCAGCGGGTAGAATGATTTGAGAAATAGGCTCATTTGCTTATGTTGCAATTACTGAGGGAACCTTTGTGGTTACTCTTTTAACATTGTATGACTCCGTGGATGTAGAGGGTAAGAGCAGGAAGTAGAAAAACTGAAGTTCTTTGTAACTTTGGAAATCAATCTTCCTGAGCTGTCATTGGTTAAAAACATAAATTGCACTTGTCTCGCAGCACACTGCTCATCCACTCAGGGAACCAACTTTTTTTAACATTTATGAAGCACACATAATAGTCATGTTTTTATGTCAGGAGATCTCTGACAATAAACCTAGCAGCCAAAAATTTCAATAGTGGAAATTCATGATTTAAAAATTGAAAATCAAATACTTTGGCTTTTTGACAGCTGGCCAGACGAATATAGCAATTTGCAGAACTCACACAGGTTTCAGAACTTTTAAAGGACATTTTCATTATATATTTCTTTTTCATTTTATTAGTAATTGTTGAATTTTAAAAATGCTAGCGAAGAGGAAAAAATAGCCTTTCTCTCCATTCAATTATTCACTTGAATCGACTGAGGAAATAGTCTAATTATAACTTCTCAGCAGAGAAGGAATACAAGACTGTGGGGATTGTTTCTATGTTAACACCTTCTTTCACCAACAAGGTTTATTTCTGCAGCAAAATACCATGCAATAAGCATGTGTCATTTTGTATAACGGGAAGGTGTATGAAAGCTTTCCCTCGCTATTTGATAGATATTTAGATTTTCTTTACTCACTAAAAGTACAGGAAAGATCTTTCTTCATACTCTGCATGCAGATGCTTTCTGGTCCTGACTACAGCTACTAAGACTGACCTTCAATAAGAATATGAGTGTGGCCTCAGATGGTTTAAGCCTGAAAGCCAACAAAAGCAGAGCAGCCTCAGTAATCATAGCTGGGTCGAGCAATATGTGCAGTATGTGCTTATTTTAAGCTTCTTGCGGTGCTAAATGGAGGGGTATGCTGCACCACATCAGCAAAAAAAAACCCAGCTAGTTTCACATGAGTCGTCACTCACAGAAATGTATACGACTGATTTTCAAAAGCTTTTCTGTTATGAACACATTCTCTGAAATAGTGTTGCAGCAGTGGCTCCTCCCGGACTGCCGCTTTTAAAAAAAGGGTATTAAATCTGCAAGTTTATGGCACATTTGAATATGTCATCTCTTAAATAACATTTTAAAGTTAATATTTAATTAAGAGCAGCTACCTTGACTTCAGTGAGTATATATTATGGTTCACCCTGCCTTTAAGAGCATACCTTTAAAACATTTCATTAGTGTTGGTGGAGAGTTTTATTACATTCATACTTTAATTTGGCATGAACATAGAAAATGCACTGACTACTGGAATACTTTTAATTGCAAAATATTTAATCATTTTTTTTAGGATTTTAAAACTGTCAGTCCAGCAACATAACAAGGCAAACTGTCATCATACTTTCAATCAAATGTTGCTGAACTCTGATTGGCATTTTTAACACAAGTGAGGAGCGCGCCAAGTAAACAGCCCGCCCATCATCATCGTGTAAATCAGAGGTTCCCAACTGGTCCAGTCTGAGAGACCAGAGAGGAAGTGAATCCAGACCTCCCTGCCAAGACAAACAACATCGCTCATTTTTGTTCAAATGTATTAAACAACCAATTTATACCTTTACCCGGATCTCTTGTTGTGGACTGTAAACTCTTTCAGAGCAAAGTTGGCAGTAGCATGATACTCTTAAAGCCCCTAAATGTTGTTAATGGCAGGTGGCACAGAAATATGCACTTGTCCAGAACACAAGACAATTGTGAACATTCTCATGTGGTTTGTAGTGAAGTTATACAAACTTCTCAACTGATTTGGACCAGAGCAAACAAACTAAGCTGTGAAAACGCCCTAAGACACAGGAGATCGCTGTCGGTTGCTGGTTTCCCACCAACAGTCGTTTGTGTCTTTCAGCCATGACCGCGATCGTTCCCAGAAAAAGCAACGAATTTCTGGCACTGTGCTTTGACTCTGAAGTCCTGTTTTAGAGATAAAACATAGTGCCAGACTCAAATTTATAACAGAAAACCAGAGTTGGTAGTAACCAGGCAGGGAGGTTCTACTGAAATGCTACCAAGTTGCATGATGCCAACTGTAGGATCTAGTCTTTTTGGTGATTGACACATAATTACGCGCTAAAAGTCGGGTTATCTTGGCCTCTGCTGCAGCAATTATTACCTCACTTTTAAGTCTGTGTCTTTTGTGATCCCCAACTCAATGGAAGTGCGATACTAAGTCACCAGACTACCAATTTCAATTTTGTTTTGCTGTATTAATAGAGTGCAACCAACCAGCCAGTGTGACTTGAGCGTGTCTTTTCCTCTCTTTATCCATCCCAACAGAACACCTGCTTTATTAGCCTGTTGTTCCTGTTATTAGGCATATTAAATGTTATGCTGTGAAAATTAAAGTGTTTTTTAGAAGCCACAATAAATCTGATTCAGCTCTCAATGCTGTTGCAATGCTTTTAATCATGGGTTTAGAGCCAAATTTGCATTCCCTTTTTGCAATAGTTTTTATTCATTGGTTCTGTTTATTTTCATAATCATGTTTAGAAGTTAAATCAAGCAGGCATTAAGTAATTCTATGTTTGTGCCTTGACTTAAGCTAATCACTGAGGAGATACGTGGAGCCTCAGGCTAGACCAGCTGGAAAACTTAAAATGATGTGTGATTACGGTTTCAACTAGGTCTACAGCCAATACATGTTCAGCTAATTCTGATTTGAGTTTCAGGTTGAGACTATGATTTAAAGTGTGAGTGAAGCAGTGGCGTGCCATACCAATTAAGTCCCATTAGCTTTTGTCAGGTGGAAGCGTGTTGATTAGAGGACCTGACTGAGGCCTCCTGAAGGGATTTCTGGCAAACAACAAAGCCAATGTGACACCTCGGCTGGAATGCCTTGTGATTAGAGGCTGTGAGAAAGCCGTCTTTCTTGTATTCATGAAGGTCCCTCCACAGGAAAGAGGCTTTAATTGCTTCTCGAAGTTCATTATAGTGTGATTGCTGTGCTGTGAAATTGTTGTAAGCTTGATAATGGTAAAATGAAATTTGGAACTTCAATTGTTTGCTGTTCTGTGTGCAGAGGAAAAGTACAAGGAAAAGTTCACTTGGTGGTATTTGCCAGCTCACTTTATATGCCACATCAAGATCCAGCATCCAGCAGGAGGGAAGGTAATCAGTGGGTTTGACAGATAGGAGTTAGAAACTGTACCAAAAGCCCACTTTGCCTCAAGGCAACAACATGCAGCTGCTGTGTTAACAAACCACCAAAGTAAAATCTGAAATTTTAAAGTGAGACTATGGAAGAATTACAAATAACACATTTTGTCTTACAATTTAGAGTAGAATTTATAAGGAGTGGAATGCACCCTTCTCAGTTCAATACTGCTGCCACAACCTTATTAATCTGGTATGACCACTAGCTTATGGTAGCTAATGTTACTAAACTTTAAATGTTGTGTATCTGACATTACTAAGTTTGCTAATTTTATGCCTTTTCCCTACTTGTGCTGGTGAAAACCGCTGCCTGCCGCCGGAGGAAACGCCACTGATGAGACTGAACCAAAACAGTAAAGTTGCGGGAGGGAAAACCAAAACAATGAGCTGAAAAAACACGTAGAGAAAACAATTTTACACACATCCCGAGCTGCCAAAGTTCTCACCAGTACAACAGACAAGTCACTCTTTTGGTTCTGATTCTAATAATAACGAAAACATTCACACAACCAAAAAAAAGCACTTGTGCTTAATAATCTGATTATGTCCAATAATAACAAGTCCACTAAGGCATTACTCGGGGGCGGTTCTATTAATATTCCTGTTTCCATGCTACAGAAGGTAGTGTGATTAATGGCTGAGACGCCTCCTCCACAGCATCAGTTTCCCTACAGTATTCAACCTCAAACCTGATCTTTCTGTCGAGATGCTACTGTGATACCCTTGGGGCTCTCTTTTAAAAATAATTAAGCGTTGCTTTGAGTCATTCTTTCTCAACAAAGGATGAAAGACTCACCAGTCTGTAAATGAACAGACAACTTTATAGCAGCACAAAAGTGGTGTTTAGCCTCAAAGTTGTTGATAAATTATAAATGCAACTCTGAAAGTCATAGCAAACATTATAAAATTGCTCGACAGGAAGAGCACATGTCAAATTAACAATATTAACAAGTGCTGCATTCTGTTTAGGTTTACAACTTCCATGGCCCCGGTACTGTGAATGCTGGCTCCCTGTGATGCCTAATTGTAATACTTAATGGAAATGAGCGTTAATGTTATTAGTTACACCTGTGCTTTTCCTGCTATGACAAAATGTATAAGCCGCGAAAAAGGCCTATCAGTGGAAGAATGGGCTTTAATGTAATTATTATTGGATTATTGGTGTGTCTATGAATGTAGCTAATACAGATTGAGGCAAAACACAGAACCACAATAGAGGGGCAATGTTGAATGCTCTAAAATAATCATTGTTCTGTGACAGATACCCATTTAGGTTAAAATATGAATAGAATAGCCAATGACATGCCTCAGCCTTTCAGACAAACATGGATGAATAAACAATTTAGGAGGCCACATGGTGAGACAGAAGCTAGCCTGAGGGTGGGACTTTTCTTTGTATATGACCATAGGCACAGCTACTGAGGAACTAACACCATCACCAAACACCGTGCAGCCACATCAACAACTTCCTGTTACGTTAACCTCAGGCTGGATGCTTTTTTAAGATGGACAAGAGTGACAGGTGCTGTGGCATAAACCAGGCTCCCGAAATCTCTTTTAGTCTTTCAGCTTCAGAGGGATATTTAAAGAGGAGTCTAATGAAAAACTTGTTTTTGCTGAGCTGGTTTTACATCCCATCATGCTGCAGTGATGCACAGATGTATTCCAGTTCACTGTGACATTACCATTAGGTGTGGTTACAGTGTTACACTTCTGACCACACCCAGCCACACACAAAACACAGCTTTTCAGCCAGGTGGTTAGTTAGTCTTTAAAGCCACTATGTGTAGATTATTTATAATATAAAATATACTATTATCAAAGTTGGACCACCACCAAATCGTGGCTACAAAATCGAGGTCAGAACCGAACCTAGGATTTGGTGTATCGTTACACCCCTATAATTCAAGGTTAATCCATTAAAATTTTCCAATTTAGGTAGAGTGTTAAAAAAAGAGGACTTAAAAAAACTAGTAGTTACCTCCACTACCTGAGCAATAGACCGTATAATTCAGAGGTCTATGAACTATTTGTGTGTAACATGACCGTTTTAAGAATCACATCCATTACACAATCAGTCTCAGGAAGCTAAACACTGGCTGGTTAATGCAGATTCATTTTCTCTTCCATCCGTTATGCTCATCACAGATCATTTTGAAAGGGAAATGTGATGCATATTTTATATTCATTAACTCAAATTAGGCTCGGCTTGTTCATCAGCATTCCCACGTCAGTAAGTGCCTGCTGCCATCGGCGCTCTTTACTGACTGACAGCCCACCCGCCCATCCTTTTCTTAACCTGTTTCATTATCCATCCCGCTCCACTATCTCTCACTCCCATTTAAGGGAGTTGAAAAATTACGAGCCATTTTAGCTCCGTTTGCTATGTCTCTGTGCACTGGCTGGTTACATCTCACTAAAATCACCACACTTAACTGCCTATGGCACTGCCAGGCCAAGTGAAATCTCCTTGCTATCTGCTGGCCCAAGTGGGTTAGCAATTAGAAGAGCCTGAGGATGTCCTCGCCATAGCCCCTGGCATAGGCCCGCCTTATATCAGATAAGAGCGGTCTTAACGGGATGGATTTGTCCTGGCTCAGTAATAGACAGCAACATTGTGTATTGGATTAGTACAGCTAATCAGAGAAGGAGATCAGTGAAGAATTGGAATGTTATTGATTAGGACATGGGCCCTCAATGCCACCAGGAGCACCTGATAACATCTCTTATTTACCAACTAGCCTGATGAATCACTGGGCGCTGATAAAGCTGACAATGCCCTTGAGTTTCCCAGCAGCAGACGCTAAGGGAGGACTGTGTATCTGCACTGTGTGCTTTACAACACTCGAGGACAGGCAAAGTGTGTGCATGATATTGATTGCATTTTTTATAGATTATTCCAGTCCTATCTATAAAAAAAAATGTTGGCAGCAGCTGTTTGCAGATTCAATTTTAGCAAGTTCATTTGAATGTCACTTTGAAGGCTTAATTTTGGTACACACCCACCTCCGTAGATTTTGCTTGTGACTGTAAACTTCAGGTTTTAGTATGAATCTCTCAACGCCTTCTATCTACACCATTGTGGACCAATATTTACACAGGCAGGAATCCATCATAGTAGAAAAAGAGATACCTGTTCTTTCAAGCACACTAGAGCCACTGGACCGGAATGCAACAAGGCTACAAGGCAATTGGCATTTTGAGCAGACACACCCTAGCATTCAGAGTGGTCAGCTTGTGAGCAAAAAAAATATATATATATCTGCTCACAAACCCCTCTGAGATTGAAGGCCACAAGCTCACACCACTTGCTGAAAGGCATTCTGGGAAATGGAGAAGTGAAGTAGAAGTAGATGAGGCACAGTGAGGGGGAAATGGGGGCGCCAAACACACATTATCACAAACTACCTCGGAAATGCACTTCACAAACTGATGATACATAACAGTGTAAGAGGATGGGAGAGTGGATTTTTCCTGTAAGACAGGACTGATCTGTTCTTGCCAATTTGGTCACATTAAACTAAGTTTCTGCACTTTATTGTAGATTTCAGAGGATTTACTTGCACTCTTTTCCCAGCAATAAAGTTCTTCTAAGATCAGTTAGACATATTATGCCAGCTTAACAATGCAGAGGGATGAATAGGATAAGATATGCGGACAGAAATAATAATCAAGATAATTTCCTTTATTCTCAGGGGCTACTTGCACAGCAAAACTCGATGCAGCTCAATGCAATTATGAGAATGTCCTGATGAAGTCTCTAGTAAATGCCTACTTGTTATTAAAAAGATTTCCTCTCCTATTTTAATGCTAACTAAGGCATATTGAGTTCAAAAAGCTGACCGACAATGGCAACATTTGAAGACATTTTCACAAAGGGCCTTATGCAGGCTAAGAGCTAAAATTTTCTTATATAAATTGTGATGGAAATGCATTGTCCAAGAAATAATGACAAAGGCTTGGCACCGCATGCTCAATTTCAATGCACTGTACAGCAGTTTGAACATGCCTCTGAACATTACAACAAACATGTCACAGATAAGGCTGGAATAGGAATCATCTGAAGCAGGCAATTTGTTTAGTAAAATAGTGGCCCTGGTCTTGCAGATGGGGCCTGGTGTAAAATAATACTTTTAAGACCACTTTTTTTTTTTTACCTAATTATGTATTCACATGGTGTGTATTTCTAAATAAAGTTATGTTTGTTTGCTTTTAAAATAATTGACACAAGGGAACCTGGAGGCAGGTAGTATTATTTCAGCATAGCAGTACTGGTTGATTTTTGTGTCCGGGGAAATAACGGAGCTTTGATCTTTGATATATAGCCGGTGGTGAGTAGTGGCACAACATCAAATCCCCTAGCATGTTAATGTGGCCACGGTCCTAGACTGCCTGCCCAGGTTTCAAAACATTTCCTGGTTGATGTTTTAAACATTTCAGTTCTAACTTTTCAGCATTTTGCTGAATCTTTTGCTTCACAGTTGAATAACAATGACAGGTGTTTTTATTAAAATCTTAGAGTACTTAATGATGCATATGGTGCCAGTCACTTCATCAAAGGGCTGTTTGGACACATTCAAGTGTCTATTGGAACTTGGATAAGTTACAGCTGTCTAATTTTTATTGCTATCTTTCATGCCTTCTACTCCACTAATATCTATCTGAGACATGAGAGCAAGAGACATATGAAGGGAGCTATATGAAAAGAATATTACCAAGGCTTAGACCAATATGGGATCAGGATTTGACTCAACAGTGTTTGCGGTGTCAGTCTGTAAAGCCTGTAATGGAATCTGCCTCACCCTGACGTAAGGAGCTGCAGCCAAAGAATTTCATTAGTCTGTCATTCAGTGGAGAGTTCAAGTGTCCCATGATGATCACAAGGAATTAAAAATCTGCAGGAGAATATACAGAAAATTGGCAGGTTCAATCTATAGTTACTGGTATCTGCTGTGAAACACCTGGACACAATTATTGAACATGAACAGCTATGGAGCATTCAGATCGAATGTGAAGCAAATTTTCTCTTCACTTTATTGTGGTGTGCTGCAAGGAGAACTTTGCACCTATTTATATTCTATGGAATAAGTCTATCACTTCTCAAGGAACTGTGGTATAGCAGGTAATAAAGAAAAGAACAGCTACGATAGAAAATGGAGACGTTTTAACCTTAATACTTGATACTGAGGAGAAAAATAACTGTAGAAGAGAAGATCATTATTTCAGACTTTGAGGTAGCTCTTTGTCATTGGCGTCCAAGATTTCGGTTTCATAGAAATAAATAAGGAATAGTGTTGTCTTGCTTGTTCCTCTACTTTACAGAAGCCCTAAGAGGCCATATATTTATTTAAAATCTCAGCAATAGCAAGTAGGTATATTTTATTTTCTTGAGAACTTGAGATAAGAAAACCCGACTTAATGGCATAATTAATTTGAGAACTTGAGAAAACAATAATGAATCAAGTGTGAGCCATTGGCAAAGCTGTGGCCTCTTCTTAGATGATGCACACTAATAAATCTATTTCAGCCCGTTTCAGGCCTTGATTGAAGAGATATGTGACGCTGTGATCAATGTTCTCTCCTGCTCCTCTGACATTGCTACGCTGAATAATATTTCCTACAATCAAATGTAATGTGTTAAACCAGTGGTTGGCAACAGGGTTGATTGATGTGGACTTGGATGCGCAAACTCCAGCCCATGCTTTATTGTGAGCATCTGAAATGGTAACTTCATAATTAATTTGTTGCAGAGGGAGAGAAAAAATGATCAAACACACAACCCAGAGAGTGAGAGTCCCGTGCTCCACCAACTTGGCTGAAACTTATTTGACAAACCCTGTACTAGACCATTCTGTTTTCTCGAGATCTCAAATTAATTATGTCATTTATCATGGGAAAACAAAGTTTTGTTATTTCAAAAAATTCCACTATCTCAGCAAAAAAAAACAAATCGTTTTTTCATTTTTTGATAATGGTAAATAACTTGAGTATGTATGAATGTGTGAATGTATGGCTCAGGGCTTCCATTCTACTATGTTCACTAGGTTGTCGCTAACTTTGTCTACTGAATGGTGCTAGGCAGTCCACAGTGGATTTATCAGAAAACACCTGTCTGCTGCTGTTGGAAATAAAGAGTGAACCAAACGGTAAAGTTGGAGATTGCAAAACCAAAACAGTGACCTGAAAGACTCTATGGTGCTCTGTAGAGCTGCAATTTCAGATGATAATTCACAGTACTTTAACAAAATCTAAGTCTATTATACATGGGAACCTAATGAAATTGTTTATTTTCAATCAAAATAAAGGCAATTAGTAATTAGAGCCCATGCATGGAAAGCAGTGACTATCAAATCTATCTGTTAAATAAAATGCTAAAATTAGGACCTCCAGTTTCTGGTCAAAATATAGAAAGGTAAAAAAAAAAGAAAAGAATCTTTAAAACCTCCAAACTTCTGTTTTATGCTACTCACTGTAATGCAAACCAAGAATTCCACCCGATTAAGATTCATGTCAGCCTCAGGAGATTAGTGTGGGTGGGTTTTTCTCAACTACTTCCCCTGAAGTAAACTCCATCCTATTTCCTATTGTGATAAAACCCTCAGCACTTCCTCACACGGTTACCGTGAAAGCCTACCTGTCTCACCAAATCTGGAAGATGCTCAGCAGGGGGGCCTGCTGGGAGAGCTGACTGATCCCCTGGGTGCTGGGTGTAAGCCGGTACCCTCCCCCCCATATGTCTGAGACAGCGGGGTGAGACGTCACTCACTGGCGCCGCCTCTCTTCCCTAATCATGATTACTGCATCCAAATTGGGAGTGTGAGAGAAAATCAGCATCCACCTGACTCTGTCAGGGGGAAACTCTTTATCCTTGTTTGTTCTAAAAGAGGAGACGTGCTTATGCTGTTAGGACTCGCGCGTTCTCCTTTATGTGATTTTAATTGAAGCAGTTAAGCCTCCCTTGGAGGAATCTGGCTATTAAGTACTCGGAATTGCACACAAACATGTTTCCGTATAGAATCCTGGTGTTGAGTAGTTATTCATGGAGCAATAGGAAAGAGAAGCTTTGAAAAAATCCTTGACCTTTCTTTCCAGCATCCGCGGAGTGTGAATGTTATCATCGGTGAGCAGCGAGCAGACAAAGCTCTGGCCTTCATACACTGCAGAAGCCGTATCACGTGTGTGTGTGTGTGTGTGTGTGTGTGTGTGTGTTTGAGCGTTGTATGAGGGTGTGGGTGTGGGTGGTAAGAATTTATCTGCATGTACATATTGTCATACTGTGTTTGTACAAGAGTTAATGCATTCTGTGTGTAGTGCAACCATCTGTGTGTGTGTAATGTGTTATTTGTACTGCCTGCCTTGGTATTGCATGTACACATATGTACATAACGTGACAGTGTTTCTTTATAAGGGTGTGTGGCTTGATGCAAGTATGTTTCAGTGTGTGTGTTTGTACGTTAATGCATGTCTGTTGGTGCGCATATGTATGTTTGTAGTGTGTTTACAGTGTGTGTCTTTGCATAGTTTAGAGGGTACATTAGAGAGCGTATTTGTTGGTTTGTCTGGGTGTGTGAAGCGCGAAGTCCTGACTGAAGCAGATAAACGGCCTCAGTCCTCACCTGCCAAGCAGCCCAGTGGGGCTTGTTGGATCATTGTTGGTGTGTGTGTGTGTTTGTGGGTGTGTGCGGTCAGGATGGGGTTGCCGGGTGGATGGAGGGGTGAACTTGGCAAACGGGCGGTGACACCTTATCACCCTTCTAGCTTCTCCGCTGCTGCAGCCTCACCTTACTTTTGCAGCGCGGCGCGTATATCTCGGGCTGCAACATAATGGCCTCTAAAGCCGGGATTGATGTTATCGTTGCCCCGGGGTTGCTTTGTGAGCCAGTTAATGGGGTTGTTAACCGAATGTGGCCCGGACAATACACCTCACACACACATATACCCAAACCCCCCCTACCGCCATCCACTATAAACTCCTTGGGGGGAAAGGGAAAGGAGGGGTTATAACTTCTCTTTTTCCTAGAGATGATTTTATTTAGCCTTACTGCATGCTTGCTGCCAGGGCTGAGGACTAGGCTGTAAAGGTTTGAATTTTTTTTCTTTTTTTTTTATGTGAAAGAAAGGAGCACTTTGTCGCTGCTGAGTCAGCGGATTTGGTTTTAATACCTGAGCTGTCACAGGAGTATCGATGCATGCACTAGTGTTTTTATATCCAATTCTGACCCTTGGGAAGGTGCTCAGTGACACTTATCCAAGAAAGTGAAGATGAGAGAAGAGGGGTATGACATACAAAAAAAAGGTCTCTGACTAGAATCGAACCAAAGATGCTGATGGCCTGTCTTCCTCTCTGCTCATTTGCTAGGGCTGCACCTCCATATAGCAACAGAATTACTTGTACTTGCTGAGGAAATAAACCAACACAGGAGTAATTTAGACTAATCCTGTTCTAAAACACAAAGTGTAGTGTGGTCCTATAATGATTAGAATAAATGTGCTCAATATGGTGTAGTGAATTACATTTTAGAGAGGCTACCTGAAGCACTTGACAAAACAGGGATGAATGTGAAAATATAAACCAAACCCCAACCATCACCCCTCCACACACACACACTCTCTGCACACACCACTGCTGAATCCAGTTATGGAAGAAATACCGTGGTGATGACTTTTCACTTGAGCGGGCACACTCCATGTATCAATCTGCATTTAGCTCCCCATCCAGACACAAATGGAGAAACACAAAACCATATTTCCTTGTTCTTTGTTTACGAGCCACTGTAGTTCTAATTGCTGCTGTTTGCCACTATCGAAGTATATTGTCACTTCTGTTCTCGGCGTCTCATAACATTGCAAGATGTATCAGTTGTTAGCGGTATGTTTTGGGTTCGTCTGGCTTGATTTCACTTTTTGCAGGCTTGGAACTGGGTGTCATTTCAAGGAGACACGGCTGTGGGTTGAGGCTGTCTCTGGTTACAGAGCTAAGAAGTGGGCACAGAGCCTAATGGGATTGGGAGAAAGAAAGTTTCTCTTTTCTGGGAGGGATAAAAAGTGATGTGCTATCAAATATCTTCCCCCCAAATGATAGGTGGGGGTAAAGATAGGTAGACTCTAAGATGTCTCTATGCACATGCCTGTGTGTGTGTGTATGTCTGTGTGCCTGGGCTCTTGTGTGCAAGCCAGCAAGTTTTGCTGGTATGCAATATGAATATGGGCAGATTGGAATGGTGGCTAATTTGGGGAGTCATTTTGAATACCTCAGTACACTAAGTGCTCCGGTTACTGAACAGCAGGTTGAGTTTTCAGAAAAGTACCTGCAGGATTCTAATGTCAGCATTAAGTTCTGGTGTGGAAACCAGGTCTACTTAGGCGAGCTGAGGCGGACGTAATGAGACCCTGATGGAGCATGACGCTAATGTGCTAATGCTGTTCTGAGATCAGAAGTGTAGTGCCCTCAGTTTTGCTTGTAGGATTCTGCAGGGGCTCTTACAGCATGTGGGTGGCACACAAGTGCAGGCGAGCACATGGGCAAGACAGAAAAGACAGAATGATGATTACTTATTATTAGCCTTTGTCAGATAGGCCTTTCAGAATCAAGATATTTTCCAGTGATGAAGTACAGTAGGTAAAAATGGAGATGATGCATGAACATGGATGATTTTTTTCCTTAGCTTTTCCTGTTTTTGAAACATCCACTTTTCAAAATATCCAGGGATTTAGTTTTTTGAAAAGCCCCAGATCTCAAAAAGTTTTTATTTTTATTTTGTTACAGAAATAAGAGTAAAATAAAAGCCCTGGATTCTGATCATGCATTTACGCCCTTGAAAATAATATGACATTGTTGGGTCCTCGGTTCACACAGCGGATTGAAAGTTTCTCCACACTAATGTTACTCGGCATGCCTGCATTTTGACTGAGCGTGCAATGGTTACAGCTTCAGGGATTGTCAGTGTTGGCATCTGGTGGTAGCAGCTATGGATGTTAGAAAAAATATATATTATTAAAATAACAGGGATTTTGAGGGCAATGAAGCACACTGAGGAAAGAGGAGGTTGAGGAGTTATCTTCTGTTACTGTCGCCTCATTTTCACTCTCAGGTTGGTGAAGAGGGCTGTAGCTAGGTAAAGTTAGCTAGTGTAGCTTGTCTAGCTAGCCTGCACTCACTGTCATGTGGAACATGTGCCAAAGTACAAAGTACCAGATCATGTTCCTTGGTCATTTTTGGTTAAGAACATGTTATGGACATCTGAAGACACTACAGAGACTAATTAAGGCCCTTTCAGATGGGAAGCGAATTTGCACTATGTTGAACTTTTAGCGATGCAGCATAACCTTCGTGAGATCTCCAGTCTTTGCATGTCTCAGTCTTCGGGTTTGTCGTTAGCTTTAAGCAACACGCTGACTAAGAGTTTCCCTTCAGGTGCCAGCAGCTGATGAGGAGAGGCGGTCTGTAAAAATTATTCTTTGTAATATTTATTGTTTGACTACCTCTGGCGTTGTAATTAGCTGTGCTGCTGCCGCCACTTAACACACTTAAATCGTAACATTACAATTAGCTATTTGGCTGCTTTCAGTCTGCAGTTAGGTTGAAGATTGCTGATGTGACTGCTACTCAGATGCTTTGAAAATCTGCTTCTTTTTTTTTACATAAATGCATAGTAATTCAAATAAATTAGTGGTTGGGCTGGAATCTCATTTCAGCATATAGATTTGTGTAGACAGCAAGTGAGTAAACATAATTGGATTGCTGCTGCCAAAGAGTGTACATGTTTAGGTTATGCACCATGAACCGTATACGGGAATAATACTGTATTTTATGAATAAGAAATCATCTGTAGCTACATAATGTATCCTGTGGCAACATGTTAAGCTCTTGATGAATACAGCCATTGTGATTAACTTTATGAGCATGCAGGCACACAGTGCAGCAGACCATTGCAACCAGGGGAGATAAGAGCATCTGTCCGTCAACTATGTTGAGTATGCATCAGTAATGGGGATCTGCACAGCTCCTGAAAGCCATCAAAAATGACATGGCACACAGAGAAACATGCTGATAAGAATGTGTTTAACATATACCAACAGAATGTGATTTGATGGAGGATGGGAGTGTCACAGCAGGGGCCTGGGTCTGGGG
>JAPMOB010251040.1:0-29187 GCA_029875015.1 Lepomis gibbosus | reverse complement strand
CTTAAAATACCCAGCAGGCATGTAAACAAATACAAAAATAAAAGTGCCACAGTGTTTGCAAAGCACATCTATATATACATCCAAGTCCTGATCGGAAGGTAACGTCCGATTCCGAGTCTGAAACAATGTGATCGGGACCGATTTCCGATCTCGTGATCGGATCTGGACATCCCTAGTTAAAAGAGATAATAAATACTTGACCTCAGCATCTACTGCACTATAAATCAAGAAGTATGTGACATGGATTCCAAAAATTTTGACAAAATGACTGCATGACCCTTTATTGAGATTAACATTATTAAAACAATGACTGGAACTTGACACTGTAGTTCACCTTGAAGTACACTGGCAACCAATATATTAGGATATTCCCTTAAAGGTAAGTACTGATGAGACTATGGCTAACATTTTATTAACATTTTTTGTCGTTCATGTGTGTGGTGGAACATTAGCATCATTTTGGTGTCTTCCATCAAAAAGGTATAGGTGTGTGTGACAGTGTGTGTGGCAGGGGCCCCGAATGAGGGCCACAGGGGCAGGAATGTAAAGGCTGCCCTGGGGGCCTCTGTGGTGCTAATGGATTAACAGGCCAGCTTGGCATGCTAATGGAGATTGTCTGTGATGTAATGAGCTTCTAATTAGGTCACCTCTGAGCTTGACCCTCTTGTAATGAGGAGGGCAGAAGGGAGAGGAGGGGCCGGGGCTAGTGATAGCACCCTGACCTGCAGGTGTGAACCGGCCCGGGTTGTAAACAGGGCTGGACATTCCTGGCATTCTCAGCTCAGCATCCCCTCCCGAAACTCCCCTCCTCCTGCCTGCCAATAACCCTTCTCTAGCACTACGGGTGGATTCACACACAGAGAAACAATTGGAGCCACATTTCATGCTCCAAGGTGCTTCCCAGTTTGGCTGAAAGGAAAAAAAAGTTCCCTCGAGTTCAGCTATTCTTTGATAGTTGGACACTATTTTTCTTTATGATATCCCTTTCACAGGGGTGCCGCAGTATTATGCTGTGACCTGGATTCAAATGCTAAAGGGATATGCAGGAGGGGAACTATCTAATTAAATGTAAGATTCTAATCATCATCTCATTCTGGCATCTCACCCCTTCCTGCCTGCCCTCTGCTTGTAGGACTGTCATTAATTATTCACTCTTCGAAACCTCTTCTTCCTGAAACTGTCTCACTTGCTCTTTTCTCTGCCTTGGCACAAAGTGGCGCACTGATACCACCCCAAAGCTCTTTTCTGACAGAACAAAACACCTCTTTATTTCAGAGGGGGAGAACACCCAGTGTGCAACCCACGAGCAAGTGAAGAGGTAGCGAGACCAATCAATCTGCAGTTATTAGAAGTGCTCTGTGAAAGGATTCCAGGACTACTGCCAGCACTTTTAATGCACTTTTATTTACGGGTATTGTATTATTATAAGTATTGCATGATTAGTCTAACAGGGATTTTACAATGTGCTCTCGAGGATGGTGTTGGATAAAGTGTCAATTATTATAAGTTATTTTTTTCTCCTTTTCTACATCTTGAATGAAGATGAATTATTCTCAAAGCATCACACTGAGGAGCATTTGGTTCTAATCAAGATTAATGCAGTGTGTGGTTTGTGAATGCTTGTGTTTGTAAATACTTCAGCACACTTATCACAGGTGGGAACGCAGGCATCTGCACATGCATGTGTGTGGACGTTTGGGGTGACTTTAAAAGAGCTGGTGTCAAGATGTAGAGTTTGTTGTTCTCAGAATAGAGATAGGATCAGTGTGGTTAATCAGTCATGGTGGGCGGTGACCAGGATGCATGGAGCTTGAGGGGTAGTGGCGGGACCAATGACCTATAGGAGGTCGTTGCTCTGTTTGTATTGTAGGACTGCTGAGGGCCCATCCAGTCACTTGGTTGGAGTTAAGTTTTGAAGATGTGAAAATTGCAGGACCTGTTTAGGAACTTCAGCCTTAAGAAAGCAATCAGTGGTTTTGATGTACATTTGTGATCACAGGTTAATGTCACCTGAGTACCACGTTTATTCTGCTCCTTAATTGTATTAAAGGTCATGGGGAGGTCTAAACACTGCAAAAACTAACTAATTGAAGGCAAAATATACTTGTTTTCTGTATGACAAGATATTTCTTCTTACCAAGCAGTTTTTATGTTACAAAGTTCAGTTGTTTTTTTTGGCCTTAAGTAGCAAGTGAAATATTCTTGTTCTGTTGGCAGATAATTTTGCTTAGAATTTTTTATAAGCAAAATATCTAATAATATTTAAGGCTTTTTTTCTTGTTTTTGAGAGCTCAGTTTTTGCAGTGAATACATACCAACATACACAGAGGTAAAACGGAAGCACTGCGGACAGGTTTCCAAACTCACACACTTCTGACATGGGTCTACAATCCACATAATGGTTGCTTCATTAAAATAAGGGACTTCTGCTACAGGATGATCAAATTCCACACAGATGGCATTGTAAATAAAAAACACAACCTTCCCATTTTGAGGCAACTGTGATAATTGAGGTAAACAAAGCTTTTAGGACAAATAAATTGACTTTTGGTTTGTAAAATGTAATTTCTGACTATGCTCTGGTTGGACTGGTCTCCATGGATGTGATTTTTATGATGATTGTGATTTTTTTGACTAGACCTCTGAGGGCAGGGAGTTGCAGAGCCAGGAACCCCAAAGTAGTAAGTGGACACTCTCTTTATCAGTCCCTCATTCCCTCTCTTCTTTTAGTGGCCTAGACTCATTAAGCCGTCTATAAATGGTCCGGTCTTAATGAGGAGGCTTTTATAGGGCTCTCCCTGGGCCTCCAGGGGATAATCAGACTCCAGTAGGAAGTCGTCTGTCTTGATAGCCTGCCCCTTTTCTTGCATACAGTCACACTGCCCATCTACCTCCATCTCAATTTCTTTCTCTCTTTTTTCCTCTTTCTCTCATTCTCTGTCTTTGCCATTGCCCTAGCATATATGCAGTTATTTCATGACATGATAAAAGTTAGCTAGTACCCAGCGCTCAGGCCACTTGCAGGTCTTTTAATTGCCTCCTTCCTCCCCCTTGGCCTAGCCGGCTGCGGGTCTTTTACGAGGCTCAGGCCCCGGACCCACCGACTACTCACCCTTTCAGGGGTCTTCCTTTTCTCCCAAGGGATGTCCTTCTGTCTCCTGAGGCACAAAGAATCCAATTGTCTCAATTTTCAAACGATACCATTAGAACTGTACCAACAGGAGATTGAGGACAGATAGAGGGAGTGATAATTGCTGATGTGGTTAGAAGTAAAGAAGAGGAGTTAGTCCTGAAATAAATTGGAACAAAGTTTGATACTCAAAGTTACCCCAAAGTGACTTGACATTTTAGACTCTTACTATAAGAACTTTGTGTATACCATGTAAATGGATTAGAGACTTCACAAAAATTGATCACAAACTTTAAATTTCTGTTTAGTTTGTGTCAATGAAGCTTGCTTATACAGCTTTACTTGAGGCTCGATACTCACAAGTCAGCAGTGTTTATTCAGTTGCTTAAGTAGATAATGAAGATTTATTTTATGTGTTGCTTTTGGTGATTAAAAGTGTATTCATCAATGCCATGTCAGGCGGTGCTCGAATGAGGGTGAAAGCCTATCCCTGAACAGATGTTTACCACACAGGTCAGAGAGCATGCTGTGTTTACATCACTGAGTTTAGGACAGACATGTTTAGAATTGGAAATGCTGCTGTAGGCAACGACTTTAATGAAATTACCTTTTTCCTTTCCTCATCCTCTCCCCTTCACTCTATAGTTGCTCTTAAGAACTTTCTTTTTGTCTTACAAGATTCAAAACAACTGCTGCCTAGCGTCATTGAGTGTATGTCACTTCCTGCCTTAGGGTGACTGTGGCCTCTCCACTTCCTCCATTATTCATTCCAGAGGAGGGCTCTGAAATGTTACTCCATCTGAGCGAGCAGAGGGCCTTGTTTCAGCCTCGGGGCTCTCTAAAAGGCATGCAGCTTGTGATT
Source organism: Lepomis gibbosus (assembly GCA_029875015.1). NCBI lineage: Eukaryota > Metazoa > Chordata > Actinopteri > Centrarchiformes > Centrarchidae > Lepomis > Lepomis gibbosus. Next base: position 25,195 of record JAPMOB010251040.1, on the reverse strand, counting down.
TTGAATAAGATATGTAAATCTGGATTGGCCTTTAGTATGTTTCTGAGAGGAAAGTTACTCAGCAGCTGCTTTTTGTAACTGTGTCTAAAGTCATTCCTTTTAATTCTTGGCAAGAGATACAAAGAGGGGCTGCGAAAAGAGGAGGGAGAGGCATGGCTTTTGGGAAATGGAATGATAGCTCAGACCAAAACAAATTGTTTCTGGTTTCACTTGGACCCGACCCTATTATCAGGCTGAGTGTCAGATCAGACAACTGCTGGAGCAGAGACAGTCCAGATGGAGGATAGAGAAAAAAAGACCACTTGGAGACTGTTTGCACTTGTGTAAGTGGTAATGCTGTTTTAAATTTTAAATACAAATACTTGTAGTCTGTGTGTGTGTGTGTGTGTGTGTGTGTGTGTTTGTGTGTGTACTGTGGAAGGCCAGTAGGTTGAAGGTCAGGTCTAAGGCCACGGCCCACACTGGGGGGGAGGCTGCCATTACCTATGAGTTGCAGACATGAGGGAAAAGTGAAATCCACTCTAAGATCCTAATGATGTTTTCTTTTGGAGTGAAAAATCTAAACATGTCCATTGCTCAGTAATGTGACCCAATGTGGGGTCACAGTCTGGTCACTGCAGGAAAGGCTTGTGTTTCAATTACTGAAGCTTGAAAGAACACATTTGCTGGGCTAAACTAAAAAGAACATACATGTGTGCATGTGTAGGCAGAGAGGTGAGGAAGACTTGAGAAGCCTCTACCTCTACCTAAAAATCACTAGATCAGAGGTTATAGAGCTACAGTAAAAAAAAAAGAAAAAAATTTATCCAAGTTCAGTGCCTGACATTCAGTTCTAGTGTGTTGGGTCCGGGTGAAAAGAGTAGCTATGTTTACGGGGATGAGCGGGGCTTACAAGCAGTAAGTCATGTCAAACACCAGCCAATGATAATAATTTATCGCATTTTAATTGGGGGGTGAACGGGTGTGTGGGATCCCTCTCCAAAAAACCCATGTGGTTGTAAGTGATACTTAAGTGAGAAAAGAAACCACTTTTTTCTGTCTTACTCTGTTCCTCCCCTCTCCTGTTTTACTCCTGTAATTGCATCATCACACTATGTCTTCGCTTCCTTCTTCTTGGTTCTCTGGTGACACCTCTGCATGACTTACAGTGATACCTACGTGGTGTTATTATGGCTACTGAGCAGAGCATTTGGGTGAGGCCCACTCTTTGTTGTTGACAGGATAGTGGTGATTAACGTGCCTTCTCCTGACCCCAGCTGCAGCCTGCTCACTCAGCCCTCCCTCTCGGTCCCTGCTGCTCCTGATGCCTGAACCTAAAGCCCTAGAGACAACCTTCCCTGTGTATGTGTGTATGTGTGTGCTTATGTTATGTTTGGGAGGCAGTAATGATGTGTGAGAACAGCGGGGGGGTTGTTTAGGTTGCTTAATTATCAGCTAATCGCTTCCTATAACTTTATAGTGTTTCCACTGTTTTATGGAGAATAGCTTCAGCCGTTGCTTTTTTTCTTTCATATGGAATTTGCCTAAGTGGTGTGATGTCACCCTTCTCAACCCTCATCCAACCCACCTTAAGGCACCTTAGACAAGGAAAATTAGAGGGTAACTTTCACATAAAAGAAGAAGGCTGGTTTCAAACTGAATTGGGCGATGCAAAGGAGAACAGGTATTCACCAGCCAGGTTCATATCTGCTGCTCAGTAGCGACAAATTCAGTTTTAATTACAGAAAAAACATCCTGGAAGTCATTTCATTTTCCTGCTAGGCGCTGTAATCAACTTCTCTTCAGTGTGGCTTGGTGGAATGGTAGTTGACCACAAAGCCTGCAAGTAGGCCTTGGGGGAGCTCCCCATACTGGCCGTGAAACCACCCACTGTTTCTTGTGTAGTTCAACTGAATATGGGTGGAGATGTGCATGCAAGGTTTGTGTGCACAGACGTGTCTTGACATTGAATGTCTACGTCTGTGTATGCACGCTTACGCAAAACTGCCACTGCCCAGACCGAAATTCTTACTCACCACAACAGGCTGTGAGCCTTCTTGCTTTTCTATCAACCCTTCTCTTCGCTGTTTGCCCGAACACAACCTGAGCTTTATTTCATGACAGAAAACAAATATTAAGTTCAGAGCTTTCTGCTTTACCTCTGCTACTGTGTATCTGCCTCTCGCTTGCTTCTATTCCTTCACGTCCCAGATATAATTATAGCTGTCCGAGGGATGATTATATGTTTACTCTGGAAGCTGGCCGACTGCCTGTCCCCAGTCCCTGAGGAGCTGCCTCTCAAAGGGATTCCTCTTGAAAAGCACCTCAAAAGTGGCTTCAGCAGTGCTCATGCACATAAGAGATCAGATAGAACGACTCAAGATGGAGAGGAAGGGACAGCAAGAGAAGGAGGGAGAGAGAAAGTGGCGGTGCCTTTATGTTATAATATCTATTTGAGCTGGTCTATACACCACACTTGCTTCTCTGCTTCTTCACTTGAATGGAATGGTTAGTAGAGTCTGGCCAACAAGCAGTAGACGAAGGGTGGAATGGAGGTTTTGGTCACAAAATGAATGCCTTTAGAAGATGACAATACATTTATATTTATACAGACAATGCATCTAACATGCTTTGGAGATATGTCATTGTTAGTGTGAAGCTAAGTGAGAGAACAATGAATAGAAGCTTTAACAATACTGTTCATTGCTCGTTTGCACAAATAGCTTTTGTTATCTTTGCATCATTTAACATGTAGCAGCTTTTTAGTCAGCAAATTGGTCACTAAGAAGCCACGAGCAACAATCATTCATTGGGGCCTTACATGTCACTTATTTCGGGTAATCTAGATGAAACAAAATTCATGTAGATAATATTAATGGTTTATATCATAGCTTTACAGTCCACATCTAAAAACTGCATGTAGTTCTGGTGTTGGCATGACCAAATGAAGTATAATGACTTGAGACAGAATTTGCAGACCATTCGTTCATGTTGCCTAGCAATACCTATTAATCTCTCCATGGCTGCTATGCGTAAAGGTCTATTTAGACAAGGCAAAGGTCATCATTCCACACCTAATTAACCCTCACCACACTCTACACATGCACACACACTCACACACACACACCTCATTTACGCCAAATGCATTTTCTCTAAATACAGTCACATAGCAGCTTGTTCGAGGGTACAGTAGAATGCAGATCTGCAGCAAAGCTGGACCAAAATGTGCTTATGTCATGCTTTGACTTGTTTACAGTTTGGTATTTCTGAAGGCAGGCAGGGCTGACCTGTAACTGTTAGTTGACGGGTAATCCTTTGGAATATGCAACAGCTAATCACCTCAGCTCTCATAACATGCTCAGAACTGTGGGCCAGTTTGACAGGAATTGGAAAAAAAATTGCACACAAAGAAGCAAAAGCAGGAAATTTGGTGACTGCTATCAAATCTTTTCCAACAGTGTATACACAAATGAATAGTTTGTTGCTGGGCACTGGGAGGACGGAAGGACAAGCCAATAGCTGACTTTGCAACATTATTTTTCTTGAGCTGTGATCATCAACATAATGTTTGCCTGAGGGGTCCACAGAGTACATGTTGGCTCCAGTAAGGTTAAAAGTTGGATGTGCTCAGCTTGTATATTTGTGGATGTTTGGTTGTAAACTGCACTTGGTTTCCAGTTACCTAATTTCCTGAATGAGAACAAATAAATAAATACACACTTGCATAAAGAGACTTTAGACGACTAAGCACACTTCGGTTTTATCGCCATAATTCTACCTCCCCTGCCTCTTTTTTTAGTGAACACACATCAGTTGGCGGATGAGCACACACGCAAGTATACACACAGATACTCCTTTTAGCTGCAGACATACCAAAGCCCATGGATCCATGCTCGCCTCAGTGCTGTCCTTGTAATGGGCGGTATCAGTGCTCCCTGAGCCCTGGAAGGACGATAAAAGCCAGGATAGCTGGGTTTTATCTGCTCTGCTGAAAGTCAGCTATTGACACCATGCACTTTAGAGGAAGTATCACTCAGTAGTAGGACCCATCTATCCTCTCATCTCCTCAGTGACAGTTAGTTCCCCTTTCTGGGACAAGATTGGAATCATATTTATTCACCAAGTACATAAAGGCAACCATATTTCTATTTCTACACATTTTAATATTTAGTTTGAAATTGCATTATTGACTATTGGAGTTGATCAGTAACTCTACTTTGCTCTTTCTGTGTGACAGATAATGAAGGAAAATTGTGGTTTCATATAACCGGGTTTTAATATTTGTCATTCACACTGATAAAAATACTATTGTACTTGAGAAGTTAAACGGGGTTAATCTGGGTACTCAGTGACATTGCTAGAAAGAAGTCTGGGGACATGAGTATCAGATGGTCATGCAGGTTTTAAACCTCCAGCTTAGTCAAATTTATTTGGAGTTGAAAATAAAGGCAAATGGTACCACAGACTGTCTGTGGTAAACATCCACTACAGTTAACAGACCAACCTTCTCTGTCAAATCTGACTTTTTGTAGATAATGTCATTGATGCGTGTACAGTTTTTCAACACAACTAGCTCCAGACTACTGCCTTTAACAGAGCGACTCTAAATGACATGGGAGGTGTAGCGAGTCTGAATTCCGCATTGACAGGAAAGTGTGTGAAATCAGAATGTGTCTACTGTACGGTGTCCACATTGCCTCACTTAAACCTAACAATGACTCAGTGCCTCCCATTAAGGCTCTTTATCCATGCAAACTGGTTGTTTTTTTGTTAGAATTGTAGTGAATTTAATTCTTTAGCAATCACCCACTTCACCAATGGCAACCTCAACAAAACAGTCAATCACTGACAGCGCCTATTTTTTACCGACAGACAAAGGGAACAAAACCGGAGTCGGTGGGTTTGTCCACCATAATTTGATTGCTGACAAGTGAGGGGAAAAAGGTCCGTCAGCTTAGCGACGATACCCAACAAAGGGCAATCTCATTGTAAATGTTGTAGCACTCAATTGCTGGATGATGGGGCGCTGGACAATGGAACAGCAGGCAGCGCTGGGCATGGCGAGGGCCCTCCCTGCTGCTCTCTACTGCAGTAATGACAGCCTAAGTGCCAACAGCAGGTGTCTTCCATTCAAGGCTAGGCAGGTTAATAAAGTTTCTCCCTGAAAGTCAATAAACAAGAGGTTGTTCACACACTGGCTAATAGTACTCTCGTCCGTGCTCTCTCTATCTCTCCCTCTTGCACTGCTTTCAGTCTCTATCCATCTCACGCCCTCTCCCTGCATGTCTTCAGTTTGTGTGGAGAGGAAAGACATGAAACAAAATAACAATATTGAGAAGTGAAGAGAAACCGGACCATTAAGGTTCATTTCCAGGAGTAAGAAAACCTATTTCAACATTAACTGTTACAACATGACCTTGCTTAACTGTATGTCATGTGGTTCACCTAATTTAACTGTGTAATGCATTGTTATTCAGTTTTCAGTTTTAGCAGCCTTTTCCCCACACCACTTTCCGCAAGACCCAGACTGTTGCAGGTTAAACGTCACCGGCTGATACAGAAGCCAGCCGCTGTACTTTTTGTTTCTTTCAAATCTAGCATCATATTTGCATCAGAGATGGTTTGTAAATGGAGAATATGAGTGTATGGGTTTGCCTGTTTTGCAAGTGTGAGAGTAAGGCAGACAGTGATGATCAGCAATGTGTTCACAGTTCCAGGTGTTCGATGATAGGGTTGTTAGCTGGGAATGTATTGGAAAGAAATTGTGAACAGAAAACAGTGGTTGCCCTTTTTTCATGACACAATCTTTCCTTAACATTTCCTAAGCTTTTCAGTTTGCTAACCTTAACTGTAATTAATCTGCTATAACCAGAATCTTTTCCTGACTTTAACCATACCCTATGGTTGAATTGATCAGATATTATAGAGAGAAGTATTTAAGTATTTAAAAGGGAGATGGCGGTAGTGAAAGTAATATAGTAACGTAATGAGTCACCAAACTAGTTACTTTTATCACCCAGTAATAAGTAAAGTAATATTATTACTTTTTAAAGGAGGAATAAGTAACTAGTAACTTATTACAGTTACTGAGTAACTGTTCTGAGTAACTTTCCCAACACTGTTGTGGACTGACACTGAATGTTGCCGATTTGGGTATTAGATGTAAATCATGAAGTGTGGAAACGTCCATTATGGATGTACTTCCTTGGGATACTGAGCTGTCCCTTCATGAGTTTTCTGTTGTTGAGAAATAGGGGGATCTGTGCAAGTTCAATTAGTGTATAGGATCCAAAACTGGGAATTTCAAAACACAACTTTCAGAAATACTTCCTCTGATGTGGAACCTTGTCAAACCTAGTTGTGATCCCCTTTGTGCTGACCATCCTCTGTGTTATGGGTATCAGTCACTTACATTTTGTTGCCATTCTTTCTCTGCATCACCCTAACTAACTCAAGTCTCTGAGTCTTGTATTCATCCATAACAAGAGCCAAGTAAACAACTCCTTATGTTATAGGGAGGGTGGAAGAGTGGAGCAGCCAGGAAAGTCACTGGAAAAGGTTTCACAGGGAGACGGAAAGAGAGAAAGGAGGGATGGAAGGAAAAAAAAGAAACTCCCACACCACAACCATGCAGCAAATTGGTTCAGTGCAGTGAACCTGTGTTCTGTGTTTGGGCAGGCAATAGGCAAAAACGGGGGAACATGAAATGATATCTAAGCGCATTTATCTTGATAAGAGCAGAGGATGTTGAGGCGTAATAGGAACAGCATGGCTGGTAATGAGAGGAACAAGACATGGTGGAGGAGTAGACAGGGATTACCAGCATTCCTCTTGATGGGGTTTTATGGAGAAAAAAAAAAGAATAGAGCTCCCTCGTTTATTTGATTTTAGAGGTTGTGGTTGGGGAGAAAAAGCTAGATAAATGCATGTTTCATCAGGGCTAAATATTTCCACCCTGTGAAAAAATGCCGGAAAGCAAACACAAGCCAGATTGTGGACTAGTGGTAGGACGATTGTGGGTATTTGTTTACATGTTGCTCTGTGTGTGTGTGTGTGTGTGTGTGTGTGAGTTTGCCTTTACAAATAAATACCAATCCTAACCGCTCTCCATGGCAGAGCAGGTGCTTCTAAAACAATGGTAGCTTAATGTTACTGTTTACCAAAGCTGCACCCCCTACTTTTACTGTGAAGTGTTTAACAAATAAAAGAGGGGAGGGATGACCCAGACGATTGATTTACAAGTATTCAAGACCTGGGAAGGAGAGGGGTGGATTGTTTGAGCATGAAGTGAACACATTCGTCACTGACAGGTTTGCTAAAAGGCTTCCATCAAAGTGAAATATTTCTTCATAATCTTCCCTGTCTCTTCATATGCCAAAAAATTGATAGCTCCCTCTGTTCTGTGTTTGCTACTCGTTATTGCAGATTCTCAGCAGTATATTTTCAGCCCTGGGTTCAAATCTCTTACTTTCTTTCAATTTCAGCATCATCTTTGCATCAGATGTGTTTTGTAAAGGAAAATACATGAATGTGTGTGCAGTCAGACAGGCACAATGATGCAGCCCAGTGATGTGTTCACAGTTCCCGGTGTTAGGTTTAGTCAATCTTCTGTTGTATCCACAAAGCAAGCAGCTCCCTAGCATTTCTGGAATGACTTGCATTTCTTCTCTCTCTGCCCTCTTTTAAATTATTGCTGATTTAGTTATGGGTTCCAAAGCCAAGAAGCCCCCCACCACCTCCCTTCTTCTCTCCTGACCGTCCTTTCTGCCGTGTCGCTGTCGGCAACTGAGGTGAGTTCAAGAGAAAGCAAATCCACAAGCTGCGGGGAAGAATATTCCCGTTTTGGTCATTTTGTTTCCTTTAGATGTTATCTTTTTGTCATAGCGCTTTGCAATGAAACAATAATGTGGCAAGATTAGGGAAAAGAAACCTGTCATGTGAGTGGATTAAAGTGTTTAAAATAAACAGGATTTGTAAGATGAGAACTATTAATTTTCTCAACGCTACATCACCAGTGCCAAGTCTTTATTTCATAAACAATATTAAATACCATTTGAAACATGTTTTTCCCATGCCCTCTGACAGTAGTACTGGTATACAAAAACAGATTCATGTCCAGAAAGTGTAGAGGTGAGATTTTATCCCAATGCATGTCTGTGCACAGAAGCAGTTGGTTAACCTAGATGAATTGCTTAAGATTAAAAAGGCGGTAATGTGGTTAAACTCTGAGAAACATCTCTTTTGTTATTAGATTTACGTAAGTTTCTTTTATGCATTAAAGCCAAATTACACATTTAATAAGTCAATAAAATAAATTGTTTTCCATTCAATCTAAAATCTAAAGTAAATGTAAATTTGAATAATTTCAGAGGATTTACAGGATGTTAATTGAAATATTCACAGCCACAGAAATTACTGTGTTTAAAGGATATTGCTGAAGTTAAATTGTTACATCCAACATGGCAAAAAACATGAGCAACAGGTCATAAACTAACCAGCATGATTAGCCAGGTTACCTATATGTTCATTAAAATCCCCCAGAAACTCTCTAGAAGCAGGACTTCTAGGGTGCATCCAACACTTTTTGTAAATTTCTGAAACTGAAACACTTAATGAGTATGTCCATATCACACAGTGATTGGCCAGGTGTGCAGAGGGGAGAAATTATTCAGGTTCAAACTTTGCTCAAAAGTTTACTCAAATGTCACTTTTTGTATGAACTGGTTGGTTTGAAGCATTAAGCTCTTAACTTTTGAGTTATCATGGATAAGAAAGTTTGAACGTCCACAGTTCCCTGACAAGTGAGCAAACACAATCTGCTGATGAGGACTGTGTGATACAGTCAAAACCTCCAGACCAAGCTAGTAAATGGACCTTGAGTTGACATTTCTTTGTCAAAGTTTTAATGAACCCTACTTATCCTTTGAATTCTTCAAATGCACATCATCTGTTCTTTTTTGGGGGGTTAGTATAACTTATATCTCAATTGAAGAGTGCTACTGTGGCCTATCATCTACCATTATCCATTATCTGGCCAAAGCTGTTAGATCTGAGTATCTCAGCTAATGCAGGAATGAATTGTACGCGGCAGAGGCAGATTAACTGGAATCTCACCAGCACATTTATTTTCTGTGAGCTGAAAGTTGGGTGACAGAAAGTAACTCAATACTCATCCACATTATCCTTATCACCCCAGATTCAGTTAAATCACCACCCTAATGGCTGCCATGTTTTCCAAACTCACCACCATCAGTTATGGCTTTCTCTCTCCTCTCCTCTCCATCGCCCCCTTCTCCCTGTGTCTCCAAGTCGATGTTTTTTTACTCTCTTCTTTTTCCTTGATTTCCTCCAATCTACCCCACGGAGACTGAGCCAGAGCACCTGCAAGTGCTCACTTTGAAAGATGTTGCAGGCCCAAGAATGCGCCCAGTAAACACATGAGCGCTGTATTTATAATAAATCAGCTTTATGGCCCTCTGATGGAGGTGATATCAGTGAAATTTATGCTGAGAGACCTCGCCGTCCTGAGCAAAACAGCTGCGAGATAGCACTACACCCCCCATCACCACTATGCCCCCCCCCCACTCATCCTGCCCCACCCCAGCGAATAGCCTGGTCTGACTGGGGTTAGAGAGCCCAACACAGTCCTCTCTATGTGGTGGGGCCTGCGGTCCCTGGAACGGTAAAATCCAGACTGAAATAGAGTGTGGGCAGGGTGGCGGTAGTGGGTAACAGTGTGTGTGTGTGTGTCTGTGGTTGTGTGTATGTGCAGACATACATGTATTTAATGTAGACTGGGTTGCACAAATAGCATAAGCTTCGTGGAAGAGCCCGGACGAGTGTCAGAGAGTTTTAGGGTAGATCATCGCTCAGTGACTCCAGACCTGTGTTATCTTTGTGTTTGGTGAACTCGACATTCACCCAGAACATTATAGTGCAAAGTTAAAAGTAGGCTAAACAGCTTTGTCCCAGAACGATCTTCTTAAAACTTTACAAAGAAACCCAGTATACTATGTTAAGTAAAAGTGGGTTTAACAAATTCACAGGTACTGCATTGCTAACACACACACACACACACACACTCACTACTCCCTCGATCATCCAGCCTTCTCCAACCGGCCCAGATGGTTTCTGTCACTGCTAGTGGACAGAAAACAAATTGAAAATCAATGATGTCACAGTGATGTCAGCGTTGTAAGGTTTCACCTTACAGAACCCATTCCCATCATTCCATGATGAAAGGTGACCACCCGCCATTATTTGGTTTTCAACAGATGCCAGCAATAATAACAACGGCTGAAGCCCCAATAGTAGAAGTGTTTTTTAAGCCTCTAAAACGCTGTGGAGTTACACATAATCAAGCCCCAAAATAAACCAAGTAAACAGTGAATTACTGTGTTTTCCTCTGATGTCATCTCCTGCTCATCTTGCCAAGAAGGGTGCAGCAGCTTCTGTAAATGTTTGTTGTCCTTTTGTCAACAACCCCTCTTGAGAAGCCCTCATTCAAACATGCTTGCCAATTTGGTATTATGCCGAAATGACATAAAGGTGGATGAGCAAAATATGAGAGTGAGTCACTACAGCCAGCTCTATGCTATACTGATTACATAGTGGAAGAGTGTTTAATCCTCACTGGGAATAATATCCATATTTGTTGTTCTCGCCCATCCTTCAGCAACCACTGTTGTGCCTATTAGCATGGCACTAACTAATAATTGCTCAGTAGCTTGCAGTGAAAGATGCAGCAGCATGCAAAACTTCCTATTGTGAATGACTCCAACTGAATGAGTGTTAAGCAGGACATTACAGGAAAAGGTCACATATACTAGCTTTAAAAAAATGAAAAGGAGGTCATGTCGTCTGTAATATTTCTGGGAAAATGGGGGGTTTAATGACATGAGGAGAAGATTACATTCTCCCGTCACACACATTTTGGGTATATTGTTTTTTCAAGACTGATTCTGATGGGTTTTTTAAAATAAAAATATCATAAAATTTGACTTTTTAGGTTACCTAATTGAAATTAATGAGAAGGCTGTGTTTAGTCTGAATATGGCTTTAAAGTTTGTGTATCATGTGGGAAAATACATAACAGCTAGCTAGAAGTTCTGTGATGAGAGAACAGGAAACCGTGGAGAACTGTGGTGTGACTTTAGCAGCATGAGGAGGGATGAGGACCTCTGAGTAGTCATTGGGTTGCCCTCTTTCCCCTCTTCTCGTTTTCCTCTCCTCTCCTCCCTCCCTCCCTCCCTCCCTCCCTCCCACTCTACTCGGTGTTCTCACCTCCTCTCCCCTGCTGCGATCTAGGCTCCCTGTGGGTGAGGTAAAGTACTGGAGGGGAAACCGGTGGAGCAACGCAACAAATTTGGCAGTTAACCCAACACCAACCACAGTCATGCTTGAGCAGTTGCCATGGTGATTGTCAGGCTCCCGCAGCGAGGATCGGGCTTCCCGTTTTTCACACCTATGGATCCCGAGGAGCGAAAGCAGCTTGGGATGGAAGGTGTTTGTTACAGGAACAAAGAGGACAGAGGGAGGGAAAGAGGTTCACATGCACTGTTTTTTGTTGTGTTCTGGTTAAGATCAAACTCAGGATAATATGTTTATTCATATTCTTTTTTAGATCCTGCTCCCGGATATCCCCACACATATAAATAAACAAAACATTTCAAATGAGCCCTCTGATACCATTTAAAGTGAGCCAAACCACTAAAGACAACAATAACTGGAATAACATGGACACATGCATCATTGTCCTGGCTAATATCACTAAAACTGTGGTATTTCTATTTAACTTTTCCCCCCAATAAGCTTTTTATTTCATGACTTGGATATAAGTTTATTTGGATTTTTGTGAAAAGGATACGATGTTTGCATGCGTCAACACAGAAATGCTGTATTTGTGTTTCTTGAATGATAAAGAGATATTGATGTGCATATAAACATACAGTCATTATAAATTAGATTTTTCCAGTGGGAGAAGGGTTATGAGTACATGATTTTTTACTTTGAGACTTGAGGGCCTGGCCCCATCAACGCTATAGTCTGTGTGTGTGAGCTCCAGCTGCAACCCTCAAGAATGCTCTTGCAGTAAAAAAAAAAAAAAAGCACAACCACTCTTAATGCTCCTGACTCATTTTCGAATCACCAACCCTTTGTTTATTTATTTATTTATTTTATTGTCAGCGGAAAATTTGTGTCATGTCAACTGGCCCCAGGGACCAGTGGTGAAGCATAGAGAGGAAATGTGGCTTCAGTTAGCTTGATGCATTTCCATGTCTCTGACTAGAGCAGATAAATCGTACTGCTTTTTCCAGCTTTATTTTTGTTTAATCCATGTTTGTTTGTAGTGATTGGAGCACCTTTTACGATTCAGCCATAGTAATAATACTTGCATACTCCATTATACTGGCATTACAGACTCTCTTCTCTGAGACAGGCTTTCAACAAGAAGCTTGGTTTGATGTGGAATTGCAGGTAATATGACTAAGCATGCTTTTAAGAGCTTCCCAGCAGTCAACAACTCAAGTTACATCTGGCCTCGTAACTATCTGATTTAGGATTGGCACTAGCCCACCAGAAGTGCAGACCGTAACTTTAGCTACAAAGAATTAAAATGGGCCTGCAGATTCATTCACTGACCAGAAGATTCAGCTCAGCCCTGCAATGAAATTAAAGCATAATTCTGATGATAATCTATATTTTTCTTATTGCCAACAAATTATATGAAAAGACCACAACAGAAAATGAATTGATCCTATAACAAGTCTCTTAGTCAAAGACCACAGTTGTTCTCCTAAAATTATTCACATCAATGAGCCATACCTTTATACTGGGTGTCACTTTATTTTAGTACGATGAACATGGGCACTATATTTTGAGTCGACCCCACACACACCGTCCTGCTGCTGTAAATACTCACTAGCACCATGCCTGAGAATAATCCCCCAAAGTTTACTATTTACTGCAGTTTGAGTAGTATTTGCTAAAACCTACAGTGCCTAACCCCTTTGGGAAATAGCATAAAAAAGAAAGTATATTTTTGACCTGTTACTTATTTCTTTAGTAGGAAGAAATGGACTTGGGGCAGGTCCACGGACAGGCTGGGGAAGTCAGAAAGTAGGAAGAGACAAAATAACAATTAGCTGGCTGATATAATCGTAGGATTTTAGACAATAAGAAATATACAGAATAACCACAGCTATATGATTTAACAGGATGACCCCCTGGCCACACATGCATGTGTGCATGTCTGTGCATGCACATGCAATACAGTATGTTGTGTTAGCGTGTCTGTGTAAGTGTATGTGGGGTAAACTGTATCCCACCCCTGAGCTTTCAGCTCTCAAATCAAGGCCCTGAAAGTAAACAGTGCACTGCCAGAGGACCTTGTTTATCAAATCTGCAATTGCACTCATAGAGCAAAATGACCTACAATTACAAGCCCAGCTAGAAATTAAGTTTTCAGTCAGCCATCCAGAAAAAGATCATAGGATATCTTGCAAAAGGGAATTCTTCAGTAGTCATCTCCTTCTCCTAGTACCTTTCTCCCCCTAGAACGCCATACTGTTGTGGCTGTTAAAGCGACTTGCTTCTTAAATATGTTCCTCAGTTTTTGTGAGGGTTTATATAGCTACCATGTACACTAACACATGGAGGTTGGGGTGTGTATATGTTCATCATAGTCATATTTGTAGAATGTCCTCCCAAAACAACCACAACAGGCTCATACATCCAAGCACGAGAGCGTTGTTGCTACCGGCTTTGCCAAGATATTCCGACCACTCCTAAAACGTCAACTGTTCCAGCAAAAGCAATCACATGCCCCTGCCCTGAAAGCAAGTGGAGAGGTTCTCTCTTTAAAGTGTGTAAAATTCCCTCCTAGTTTAATTATGTGGTGCTGGGTGGAACCTAGAGGTTTTGCTCTCCAATCCGCTCTAACATTCGCTCCATGCATTTTCCACAGCACAAGCATGCAGCATATTGGTTCCCACAGAGAGATCGGAAGCACGGCAGATCCCAAAACCTGGGTTACAGCATTCCTGGATCTCTGAGCAGTGTGGTGACCTAATCGCCTGACCACCTACTGCTCCGTGCCAAATCCCAAGCAGCAGGCCAGACACCCCTGAGAGTAACATCCGACTGCGCCACGAAATATTACGTCAGGAGTGAGTCATTGGATACTGAGCCTTGGTTAGAACAGCGTTACATACACACAAACACAGGAGCTTTACTCAGACTGGATTAAGCTGGTGAATAAAGCGTGTCACTGAAAGGAAACTTGTCATTTCTGGCAGTCATATTATTCCATTTATAATGTTATAGTAAATTTAATGGACACTGTTAAAGACACTGTTAAAGATGCAAGTTTATGGTTATACACTGAGTGAAAGTATTTCAAAATCAGTTTCATGTGCCACATTGAGGTACAGACATGTGTACTGACACCCTCAAGTCAATGACAAGTATATTTCTTTGACAAGCTGCACTGTCAGAAATTTCTCCCTTCTATTCTGCATACAGCTGTAGAGAAGTGTTGATTTTACAAACAATTTCACTCTGACAAATATCCAAGCTGGAGACCCCGAGTTTGATAAACAAATCGGTCTTCCTAATAAATCAATTCATGTTGCTTTTATTAGTGTTTTGACATATCATTCAAGCACATAATCAGTCAGTGAGCTGATTGCACAGCATGTGTAGATTACTCACAAAGCAAGCTAGACCATGACTATTGACCAGTAGTCCTGACCAAGGGTCATTCTGATTATTTTCAAGCTTCTGATTAAAATGTGCTTGCATTTCCCCTACGTTCAACTCAAGTCAGTTTTTGGACTCCTGTCTAACATAGCCTATAAGCAGACAAACCAAAAACAAGCATCTAACCTCAGAAGATCAGAACTGACAATTTGCTGAACCCCTTCCCTGAACAGTTAATATCCAATCGTAGCTTAGGAAACGTAACAAAGGATTAAGGCATTGTCAAGAATTGGATTTATCCACATGCCAATGCAGTATTAAGAGGGATAACTCTTCATTTAAAAAGGGTGGTGTCTGTTTTTTAGCTTTCCAAGAGCAAAAGTGTAAGGAGGAAATTACACAGTAGTTAGCATTTTTGGCTAGCTACTACAGTAAGGCCAAGGGGCACATTATTAGGATACATTCATTTTTGGATTACAGGGTATATTAAAACAAGCCTGGTCACAACTGTCAAATCCACTGTGCAATATTTCCCCACTGTGTGAAAGCTAGGGCTGGGTGCTTTCAGAGTTTAGCATAACAAATTAAATAACAGTCTGACCTTATGTTTTCCTTATCATTCTTATATTAGGACAATCAAGCTCTACACTGCAATACGAGAAGGATTCTGTTTCTTTATTTCCATGTCTTCTACATTGATTATTAACTGATGAAGATTCAGACTAGCTTGGACCATACAGCTGTAGCCTCATTCGTTTAGCACAATACGTTTTAAGCCATCAAGTGCATGTGTTAAGACTCATTAGAAGATGGTGGAGCTTAGGAAGCTGCTGATTCCCTATGATGGCAAAAAAACATTCAAATCAGAGCCAGGTTCAAAAGAATATCATTTAATTCAGCATGGTATTGCTTTTGATTTTCATACCTCAAGTATTTTGTCTGTTTCAACACTCTCCTCGCCTCTCCTGTTGCCCATAGTTCGCCCACACAGGGATGTTAGCATATTCCAACTGCTTGGAATTCCTTTGTGCTGACTAAGGAACACACACTGCATTTTAAAACTTGTTGGGCCTTTTCAAGTTTTATTTGAAAGTATGTAATTACATTCCTGAAGGAATAACGGGTCAGCTGAGTGATTTACATGCAGTATTAAATGTCATGGTTCGAAAAGATGCTGTTGTCATCCTCAAATGATAAGACAGCTATGGACAAAGGAGATGCAGTGAAAAAACAACATAGATGGGTGGTTTGGAAAACAAGGGCAGAGGCTTTGACTGTGATTCACCACTGTAAAGTCTTGTTGATGACTTATGGGGTTTTCAGACCAACAACAAATTTTCACCTCGCGACACTTTCCTCACGTGAGTACATTCGCTGCAAGTGCAAGAGAAGGTGATTTTAACGCGATAACGTGAATAAACACAACTCGCCAATACTACAACTGCATGAACCCAAAGTAAACATTTTGCTGTGATTAAATAGCGATAAACGGATTAAACTGATGCCAAAATAACTACAACATGATGCAGATTTGTTAAACATATGAATTCATGCTTTGTCAGGTCTGTCACCAAGACGGCAGGACAACAACATCTAAAATTTTTGTTATTGAATGGAGTTTGGATCGATCAGGGCTATGATATGGTAACCTGGTCACAGTAAAGTACAATGACAGCTGGAATAAAATTACATACACATGTTTTCTGAACTCACCAGGTAGTTCAACCTCCTCGCTTTCTTTTCTCCAAGTACAGTTTTGTCATTTTTTTTATAAATATGAAGTCGTAGTACGACAGAGCTAACAACGCTAACAACAACACTGGAACTGGATGTACACTGAAACTAGCTGCTGAGAAGCTCCAGTGAAGATAAATCAATGTTGAAATCCCAAAAACTAAAGTAAAAAGCTCAGCGCTCCTCCCGTGAGTAAACGGCGTAGTTGTCAGAGGAGAATCCGACCGACTACATGTGTTTATTTGCCCAATGGTTGCAGCGCTGCTCCCTGCTCCTCTTCACCATGTTTAGCAGCTCTTAGCCACCATTGTGACACAGCGTCATGCGACTTCTTCGCTTGAGTTGAAAATATTCAACTCACGCAAATTCCCTTGCATTACGTTTGCATTGCTGCCCCGCCCCTTTGCTTCAGGCCGCACGTCAGGAAATCGCGGCTCTACACGTCTTTGCATTGAAAGCACCATTACAGTGGTTTATTAGGATGAATGTGGCTGGTCTATAGTCCATTTATGATTTATCAGGTAAAACCCTTTGCCTCTGATAGAAATAGGAACTTCAGTTGACATGGAGTTTGATGTGTAACAATCATATTGACACTTTTGCCATTCTGCTTTTAGTCAGAGTCAGATAAGGTGGATTAGAAACATTTTGGAAATTGTCTACCTTTATACTTTTCTGGCTAGTGAAGGTAGAATTATGCAGAAGGCTTTTTGGAGAATAGCAACTTTGTACAGGAACTTCATAGTCTGATTTTGAGAATATTACAAACTTTGCTCATAGGATTCCAGGTATTCAGTTTTGAAGCTCTGGCCCCAGGACCTTGCAGGACCCTGCATCAGAGCAGCATTTTATTTAATTATGTCCTATTCTGGTCAATTTCCATCTATTCAAGTCTAATCTAGTTTGCTCCCAAACACCAGGACACAACACTTGTTGTGAGGTTCTCTATCACAAAGCAGCGCCATCGCAGGAGAATTGATTTGGGTGCCTCTTAGCTTGGCCTCTTAGGTGCTATGCTGTGGGCAAAGTCAATTCCCCTCTTAGATTAAAGGAGTATCTTCAAGTGCCAATCCAAATGGTGATAAAAAAGCTTTTTAATCCATTGAGAAAGTTTCCTGGTTTAACCCCCAAGAGTCCCGGCATCAGGCGTTGCCCCACTCAGGCTGCGTCTGGACAGTGTTGAAGCCCGAGTGTGTCTCCCTGCACCCTGACAGAGGGAGCGAAAGGCCTAAAAAAAGGCCCCCTCCGCCACTCACTTGACCAGCTCCCTTTGATAACATCTGGCAGGGGCAAGTTTGCACCAGCGACAGCAGGCGATGGATGGACATTAAAGCCCTGTCACTCACTTGGCAGGAAGGCAGTCAGTAACTCCACATCATCCGGCAGACCGAACCTCAATCGCTTACGGCGGAGTGTCACTGATGATCTCTCTTTCTAATGGGCCTGATTTCTCCAGCAAGAGTGTTATATGAGATGATGGCTTGGCATGGCTGCTTTTTATTCTGAACTCAAATCCCTTTATCTTATCATTAAAATAACTGAGACAGCTGATACCCTCTTAGCTGTTCTGGACAAACATTTCTGTCCAAATGTATTTTTGACTATAGAACAAGACCAAAACCTGAAGAAAATCTGCACTTGAAACCTAAACATTCTTTATAGAAGGAAACGTATAGTGTTCATCTAAACAGTGATGTCTGTTGAAGGGTATGGACCAGAAAAGACTTGGACATATCTTTGTTCTGGTGAAGGGGGAGTTTGCAAGCAATTTTAGAGGGAGCTAAATGTGAGTTTCAACACTGCTCCCCCCGGAAAGGCTCAGGCCAATTCAACATCCATCCCTCTCAGTTTTCCTTCTGTTTACTTCTAGGTTCATGAGTTTACATGTCAATTCCATTACAGGGATTAAAATAGTTTGTCCAGTCCATTCTCAAACTCTGCTTCCCTTGTCCTTCTCCCTCCCTTAACCCCTCACACCACTTAGAGGCTTTCAGGTCCCAGGACTGGGTTAGGGGATTACAGGACAAGCGCGCTGCAGCCCGTGCACCCGAAAAAACACAGGGCGGCTGTGTTGAAGAATGTTCCAATGAGATGTTCGAGCATTAGTGAAAACTGAGGTTTGATCAATGGCTGTGGCGCGTGTCTGCACTAGTGAGCACTGACATAGAAGAAAGAGAAAATGAAGGTGTGTTGTCACATGGGTCTAGGCGGCCAGGTCACCTTTGAGCTGCTGCTGATTAAGGGCTGGTGTTCACAGGTGAGCGGCTCCGAGCAAGATTTTGTGATTTAGTGCACAGAGGTGAAATCACCCTAACGTCAAAGAAGCAAAGTACTTCTGGACCTCCACCCCCCGAATGGCCAAAGGCAAATGTCAGAAGATAAGTGAGTGCTGTGAAGAAAAGTGATGGTAGGCCAACTTAAAGTTTAAGGTTTTTAAGTCACTTTTCAAACATATAATATACACAAAATAGGCAAAAGAAACAAAAAAACATATATATGGTAAGAGGCATGTAATACTGGTCGGATATTTTTGGAACACACAGAGTCCCAGACTGTGAGATCAGTCAGTCAGTCGCTGCCTGTGGGTCCAAGCCACCCGCAGTTGGTAATCTCCTTCGGAACTGAAGAGGCTCAAAAGGGCTAAGCCTGGTCAGCACCTAGGAAGGGACATCCACACAGCATATCTTCAAGCACTCCCAGCAGCTTGGCTGAGGCTTTTTGTGTAGAAGGAACTCAGCAAGGCTCTCAAGCCGTTACGTGATATATTTTGAATTAAATAGTTATGACCTCTTTTATACCCGTTTCCAACAAGATTATATTTACACTAAATATTGCTACATTTATAAATTTGTATTTAGGGGTCCAAGCCCGAAGTGGGCTGGGAACCTGCGATTGCAAATCATTGCGGTTCCCAGTACCAGCGGGGCTGGGAACCCTATTGTTTTCGTTGGGATTTTTATTAGGGGTCCAAGCCCGTAGTGGTCCCCTGATGCCAGGCACCAAAGGGGACCCTAATGTGCCCATAGGTGGCGCTGCAATTGCAGATTAAAGAAGAAAAAATTATCCTATTATCATTGACTTACATGCAATTTATATCTCCATAACCACAAATCCGATTGACACCAAATTTGGATCAATCATTACCCATGGGGCCCTGATTACACTACAAAAATTTGGTGCAGTTCGGACAAAAGGTGGCGCTATAATCGAAGCTCAAATACCCCATTCATTTCAATGGGATTTTCAAACTAAGGACATTTTACCTCATAACTACGGACCACTACATCGCACACTTATAAACTTTATGTCTGCGTGTTTGGGGGATGCAGCCGATTCCGATGGTATAGGACACGCCTCTGTGCGATGACGTTTTCATTTTGCGAATCGGCCAAAACTGGAAAACCTATTTTAATTAACTCCTCCGAAGCCGCAAGTCCGATCAACACAAAACTTGGCACAGATCATCTCTGGACCGAGCCGAACAAAGTTAGCAGAGGGAACTTTGATCCGACCAAAAAATGCAGAATTACAAGCTAACAAAAATTTGTGCAAAGGCTAAAAACAGGAGCTCATTTTAGATCTTAACTTTGCAATGTCTGATCTACACCAAACTTGGGGAACTTATCTTGCATGCACTCCCGATGGGCTGTGCCAAATTTGGCGTCAATCGGCCTCTAGGTGCCGCTGTTACTTGGAAATAACATAACACTCCGATAGACATACATTCATTTAAATTTTCCGTTTCTGCAAGCCCCTTTGTTTAACAACTATGGTCATTTCTTCTCCACGGGCCCCGCTTTGGTACGGGGGCCTGTGATTATGGCACCATTAATCATGGCGGGTCCGGGCCGACTCGCGCCCTCTGCGGGGCGAGGGGGGCGACTGGCACGACTGGCGCTGGGGGGCATATATCAAGAACCTTATGTCCACGCGTTCAGGGGATTCAGCTGAATCTCCTGGTATAGGCCACGCCATTTCCGCCTAAACTTTTTTTCGCTACATCGCGAAAACTGAAAAAACTATTTTAATGAACTCCTCCGAAGCCACAAGTCCGATCACCACGAAACTTGGCACGGATAATCTGTGGACTGAGCTCTATAAAGTTTGTAGAGGGAATTTTGATACGACAAAAAATGTCACAATTATACACTAACAAATGTTTGCGAAAAACGCTAACAACAGATAATGATGTCAAATCTTCAGTTTGCAATGGCTGATCAACACCAAATTTGGAGCGTTAATGTGGAACACCCCCCTGAGGGCCTGTGCAAAAATTGGTGCAACTCGCCCTTAGGGGGCACTATTTAACCCGAAAAATTAGTTCCTATATAACCACAACTCACATTGACATGAAAGTTGTGCCAAATTGTTCAGCATGGTCCCCTGACTCCAGTCTCCAAAGTGGACCCTAATGTGCCCATAGGTGGCGCTGTTATTGCAAATTAAAGAAGTTAAAAAAATCCCATTGACTTACATTCATTTTATATCTCCATAACCACAAGTCAGATTGAAACCAAATTTGGAACAATTGTTACCCATAGGGTGCTGATGATGCCTGAAAAATTTGGTGCAATTCGGCCAAAAGGTGACGCTATAATTGAAGCTCAAATACCCCATTCATTTCAATGGGATTTTCAACCAAAGGACATTTTGCCAAAAACTAAGGCCTACTACATTGCACATTAATAAACCTTACGTCTGCGTCTTTGGGGGATGCTGCCGATTCCGATGGTATATGACACAGCTCTGTGCGATAACATTTTCATTTTGCGAAATCGTGAAAACTCAAAAACCTATTTTAATTAACTCCTCCGAAGCCGCAAGTCCAATCACCACGAAACTTGGCACGGAACATCTCTGGACCGAGACGAAGTTTGTAGAGGGAATTTTGATTCGACAAAAAACAGCTGAATTACAAACTAACAAATATTTGCAAAATTGCTAAAAACACAAAGTATAACATATCTCTGGCTTGGAAAGGCCGATTAACACCAAACTTGACGACCTTATCTGCCCTGCCCCCCGGAGGGGCTGTGCAAAATTTGGTGAAGTTAGCCGCTAGTTGGCGCTACCCAAAAAAAATCCCATTGACTTACATTCATTTTATATCTCCATAACCACAAGTGCAATTCAAACCAAATTTGGAAGATTTGACCCCTATGGGGTCGGGATGACACCTGAAAAATTTGGTGCACTTCAGCCAAAAGGGCACGCTACAATCGAAGCTCAAATGTGGACGGACAATCCCATTCATTTCAATGAGATTTTCAACCAAAGGACATTTTGCCAGATAACTAAGGCCTATTACATTACACATTCACAAACCTTATGTCTACATATTTGGGGGATACTGCTGATTCATGGTATATGACATGCCTCTGTGCGATGACGTTTTCATTTTGCGAAATCGCGAAAACTGGAAAACCTATTTTAATTAACTCCTCCGAAGCCGCAAGTCCGATCGACACGAAACTTGGCACAGACAATCTCTGGACCGAGCCGAAGAAAGTTTGTTGAGGGAATTTTGATCCGAATAAAAACGGCCGAATTACAAGCTATTAAATATTTGCGAAAACGCTAAAAACACGAAGTATAACATATCTCAGGCTTGGAATGGCCGATCGTGACCTGACTCGGGGACCTTACGAGGGACGTCGGTGGGGCGCCCGGGCCGAATTGCGCACCCTCCGCGGGACGAGGGGGGCGACTTGCGCCAGGGCCTTAGACCCCGTTTACAACAGCTTGCAGTTCTAGTTGTTTTTGTTCTAATTCCATATAACCTTTTTTTTGCGTGGCATTTTCATATAAAAAACCAAAAATATAATCTGTGTGAAAATCATCTTTGTTCTGAATTTTACTATCAAACTGAATTTTATGTTCAGAAGTGTCTGAACTTACAAAATATACATATTCTAATAAAATATTTTTGTAATATAAAAGTGTCAACTATTCTTACCAAGCAATAACCTGTACATTACATTTGACAGGTGGCATGGTGTGCTTGAAATATTTCATTGCTTCTTCAAACTACCATCTTCCATCACATAAGGTACGTGTAGTACAGGTTGATGTTGGTCTTATCTGTCCAAAAAACAAATTGCTCCATGACTCTTGCTGTTTGTTTTTGTTTTTTTTTACATAACTGAAGCTTATCTGCGGTTTGCATCTTGTGGCCAAAGGTAAAGCTGGTGTAGTCTTGCTGGGTTGTCTTTGACACATCTACAGATTACCTACATCACACTGACGTAACATTGCAATATCTCGCACATCTCAATAACAACATCCTGTAAAATATAACATCTTATAATTTGGTCACAGTTAATTTCCCTATTACAG
This sequence comes from Lepomis gibbosus, assembly GCA_029875015.1. Lineage (NCBI taxonomy): Eukaryota > Metazoa > Chordata > Actinopteri > Centrarchiformes > Centrarchidae > Lepomis > Lepomis gibbosus. Next base: position 2,446 of record JAPMOB010251040.1, on the reverse strand, counting down.
ACATTATAGATTATATTATAATGGCTCTGTAACACAGCAACAATGTCCTTAAATGAACTACATTGAAAGACACAACCTTGAAACCAATTCCAGTATTTTTTGATAATAGTTCTCCAATATTAACAGTAATTTCATAGAAGTAATATTGTAAACATTTTGCATAAACATCACATCTAGTTTCTAGTATCAAGAGCTGGGCCGCTGTTTATTTTTATTTATTTTATTTATTTATTTGACAGGGACAATGCAAACAAACATAGTGTCAAAACAAAGCTTGTCACTGATGTGCTGCATATAAAGTTTATAGCTAATGCTAGTTTTCAACTCCTGTCCCTGGTTGGGCTTTGATACACAATAAAAGAACAAGTTCAGAACCTTCAGCTGTATTCAATAAGAAATTGTAGCTCCAATAATCTTATGATATCTAAAGGCAATGAGGCTTACAAAAAGGAATGTTTGATGCAACATCAGGTCATCAGCATGATTAGTCGCAGTCATTCGAACTTGAAAGTGAATACATGAAATATGGATCCCAGAAGAAAGGCTGCAAGTTTGACCAAAAATAAATTGTCCATGACAAGGTCGCAATCAAAGAGACAAGATACAAATGGTTTTAGTAATACTGTGAAAATGAAAGAGACACAGCTTGAGATTCAGCTTCAAGAGTCATGCAGAAGGTCTGCAACAGAAGGTGAGGAATATGAAGTGGCCTCCTGAGTCACAAAGAACATCCCAAATGCCACACACAGATAAACACACATGAAAGCACACACACGTGTGCACGCACACACACACTAACACACACACACACACACACACACACACACACACACACACACACACACACACACACACACACACACACATAGCAGCTTTTGATAAACCTTCTGCATTTTAAGGCAGCAGTCATGAGCTCAATGGGGCAAGTACTTTGCAACCAAGGCAGGGGTGACAGTGGGGATCTATAATGATTAACAAAATAAATTCTCTGATTCAAAGGGACCCACACTGTGAAACATAAAGTAAAGGTACCATGACAAATTTTATTATTTTTCGGCCTGATCGGTGCAGTTGTTCAGTCAGTCAACATGACCTCACAACACACAAAGGGTTTGTATCAGGATTCTTACACGATTCAGCAATCCAAAGCAGATTTAAAGCATGAAAGGATCACTGGAGCCAATTTATCTCCATGTGTCAGCAGTAAATAACAGAGTGTCATACCTATAATCCTTTTTAAGGACTATTTTATATTTTATATTCAGAAGCTGTCAAGTGAATAACATTCATACATACATTCATACAGTTCATACAGTACATAATATCATGAAGTATTTATGCAGAAAATTATGTCTTTTTACAGTAGTATGATCAGTATAATAGCAATTTATATCTCAAAGACAATAAATGGTGGTAACAGGTGTTACATTAAGTGTGCTGATGTCTGGAGAGGTTTTTAATTAAAAGACTGCAAAAAACACCAAACAGAGCTCCAATCATTATTTTCAAGCAGTAAAATGTTGTAATGTGTTTGTCTGTTAGATGGTCCAACATAAATAGCCGCAGAAAGTAATGGTTCAATTTTTGTTAAGGGGAAACAGATTTCTTTCTGTCAACCAATAATTGAATCAAACAGGACCTTATCTGAGAGTATAAGTATAAAGTATAGTAAAGATGCAATTTTGAATCAACTTTCAAGGTGAATGGGTATGATTGTTGTGTGTATCTGGGATTTCCAGTATATGACAACATATTTACATGAACTAGTGTTGAATTATTTGAAGTGTGTGTGTGTGTGTGTGTGTGTGTGTGTTTTGAAGAGTTGAAAAAGTTGTCCTATGACATTTCAAATAAAAACCTTGCTTTACTCTACATGTACAATAGAAATCATTCCAGATAAATTCTAGCACTCTGGTTTTCTATGGGATTAGAGGACCATTGAACCCCTCTTTCTCAAACTTTTTTGGGGCAGAAACAATCTATAATTTGCCCCCCAAAATGTGACTTTGGCTTATTTATGGGCCAATGTCAAACGGAAACTAATGACTGATATGATTTTCGGCGGGTGTGATAAATTAGCATCAGGTCGACATCAATTTATAGCAGAGGGATCATCATTTATAGCAAAAATCGCGAAGTATTATTTTTGACTTGAGTCCGATTGGCTTGTTTACTGCCTAAATCTTAAAAGCTTAATTATTAAACTTGAATGTAGCCAATTAACCAATTGTTAACATGTGCAGGCACATGGGTCTTCTTTTTTAGAGTACCATGAGCTTATCTTGCAAGGTTACTGCCTGGATCCCAGCATTTAAATGCAAATTCAATCAATTGAGCATTTGCCCCATCGGCTGTTTTTCACAGTCAAATCACAAATCTCACATATTTAAAGAAAATACTGCGCGCAATGAGCTGTCTTTATTTGAAGTGGAGGAGGAGAGAAGGG
>JAPMOB010251039.1:0-22803 GCA_029875015.1 Lepomis gibbosus | reverse complement strand
TGTTGATCTGCCTCTGAGACGGGAACGTTGAAGTAACAGAGCCTGAACATGTCTGAGTGAAAAGCCACAGCCTGCATGCTCCTGTTCCTGTGTTTATTGCAGGATTTCTGTATGAAAGCGGTTGTGTTTCGGATTCTGCTCGCTCATGAGTTCAAGCGAGCACGCGTACGAGCACACACCTGGTTGCAATCTTAAAACCAGACCGCTAGTGGCCGCTGGAAACTCCATAATGCCCCTTTAAGGAAGGGGTAAGTGTGCATGTGTGGGCGTAGCATGTGTGTGGGGTAGAAGAGGAAGAGAGACAGAGCATCAGCAGTGCCGGTGTTGTGCCGAGTTTGTGTGCACCTCGCTGGATGTTCGAATCATTTATCATCATTGATGAACCTCACAAAGAATATTATATCATTTTTAAACTTTACTTAATTGCAATAGACCCATGAGGAACCGTGAGATGCACACAATTCTCAGCAGTCGTGCAAAACTTGGCCCAAGAACGGAGAATAGCAGGCAAGCAGAGCAGAGAGAAAAGGGTCAACCACAAGCCTCAGTTTAGCTGTAAATGTACAGTGTAAGTTAGGGTAAGTTACAGTGACTAATGAATAGAGACTGCAGCTCTGCAGCTGGTCTGCATAGTGCTAAGTGCTCACAGTAGTATAATTGTGTAAATACATTTTACTTCTTACCAATGCAAAGCATAAACTAAACAGATGAAACTTCACTTCATCCATTTATCCACTCGTGCTGTGTAGGGTCAAGGGGACCTGCCCACACCGGGTGAGAGGCTGGGCACAAGGCAGGTCATTAGTCTATCACAGGGCTCACAGACAACTCACGTGCACATTAAGCCTCAATTTAGAGTGTCTTCCATGTTTTTAAGATTGTACAGGGAAATCCAGTCAATCCACAGGGGAGCATGTACAGTGTTTCCCATAGATTCAGTTATTTGTGGCAGCCCGCCACAATATCAACACTGACCGCCACAGATTGATTTAAGATCTAAGGCCTATTTAAAATCGTATTTGATTGCAGAGTGCCGTAGTGTGTTCGCACAGCACATCCTCTTGCTCGTCCCTCTCTTTCTTACTCACTCTATCAACATCGGAGACCTCGATTACAATATTGTTGGCAATTAACATTCGACCCATCTAATCAGTTAATCGAGAAATTTAATTATGCAAAGTTAAAAGCCTAAAAAGCCGATTTGGGTTGCAGTTACACACATACTATAACGTTACAGTAAAATGCTAGCCATTACCAGCGAGTGCAAACAGCTATTTTAATTGAATTGTGAGATCTGAAAAAACACAGCTAAAACACTATTATCTAAAAAAATAATACCTTTTAAAATTACTGTCCTTACATTAATTAGATTTGGCCTAGAGATTGTGGAGCAAGTTATGTTATGTTAAGTCATAAACGACACTACTTAAGTGTTAAGTTGCCTAAATAACCTGATGAAACTACAAGCCAAAGGCTGGTCAGACACAAGGTTGCCTGCGGTGTGATCACCAGGTAAGACTTATTGATTATGTTTACTTGCTAAACCTGTTGTTTGTTTTCTAGTTGACAATAATCAACTTCAGTTATCTAGATATAAAGGTCACATATAACTACATTGTCGGGGAAGTGAGGGATTGAAAGTGATGTTTCATGCACAGGTTCAGCAGTGAGATAAGAAGCTTAGGAGCACAGGATAACACACTAATATATTCACAAATATCTCTGTGTGGTACAAGGTGCTGACACGTTCATAATTTCTAAAGGTGGTGCACATGTTTCTGAACTGAAAGTAGCAGGGCGTAATCCAACATAAACATTCATCTGGTGTTTTACATTACTGCAGGCTTTTTCGGCTACTGTTGACTGATCCTCCGCTGCTCGAAACAGCAGGCTTTTTATTATTGTTTATTTGCCTTAATTTGGTTTTATTTTCCCAGTCCAGTCAGCTAATGGTTTTCAGCATTCTCCCAGAAGCAGAGCCATCCTGGGGAGTTTCAAAGTAATTTGGTTCCACCTGAGGAGACACACATGCTTGCTCAAATGCAGAATCAATATTAATCGACTTTAAGGGAGGTTGGGTGAGGCATGTCTTCAAGTAGATGTTGCAGCCCGGAGATAATATTTTAGGTGAGTTGAAGTGCTCGGACAGTGTCGCCGCGGTCACTGTCGGGGTTATTGATGATCTCAAGAGGGATCTGTGTCTCTATGTTTCTGTCTTATTCATTTTCTCGCTCGGCTTCAACATTTTTACAGCCATCGTTCAATCACTCTGTGAATTTCCTCTCAGACTCTTTTTCTTCAGGCCCATATCAATAATCTGAGATGGACTGAATAAATGCAAGACATAGCTCAGTATTCAACATCTTCAAGGCTCATGTTAGGATCTATGGGATATCGATCACGAATGAAGACTTGATTAAAAGTTAACATTTGTTTGAATGACTTCTGCTAATCAGTCTTTAAAACCTGTGTGTCCATGTTGATCAGGCATCTCCACTGGACTTTGCACATTTGTAAGCAACTCTATCTGCAAATACACATGGATTCCTCTTATTCATAAATAAGTGATGTAGAAAATTAAGTATCTATTCTGAGAAATGATGATTTAAAAAGTGATCCAATTAAAAGGGCCCTTAAAGTTATTTTTAAAACAAAGGCAGGGCTACAGACTGTGAACATTTAGTCATTATTTAGCATTTTGTGAACATTTTTGGAGACGGTGCTACTAAACTTTATAACTAGGAGCACCAGTGCGACTTTCAAATATGCCCTCCCGTTTTTTTTTTTGTTTTGCATTTTTAAATCACCATTGTACATCACAGGATGGAGTGAAAACTGCTGTGTGTCTGAGTGTTCCTATATGCTCACTACACTAAGTTGCATACCTGTCAAGTTTTGGATTTGAAAATAAGGGAAATTTCCCACCACCCCAACCAAGCTCCAGTATCCCTTACATTTTAAGACAGGTGTTATAGCCTAAATGAAAACACAAAAGGGTATCAAGAGCATTTATTTAAATGCTTATTTGCATATTTTCTAATCATTTAACATTGCTTGTCTTTAAATTTACATTTTATTTTCATTCCACACATTATTTTCATTTCATATTGCTTTTCTTTTAAAGTTTTTCTTTTAATTTCATGTAACTTTTCTTTACTCTTTTAGTGAGTTATTGTACACATTTGTTGCAGACTTTGCATTCTTTAAGATTGTTTTGGAAGGAGTATATTTGTGGGCTGGGCCAGAGTGGTTTATTTTACATGAGAGTAGAGCGCAAACAGTTCTGTTGTCTAATGTATAGACAGTACATTAATTGACGAAGCCACTCCGCTGATTTGAATGGACAGCAGTGAAACCAGTTTTGGACCAATTAAATACTACTACAGGGCTACTTCCTGTTGGCACCAGCGTCTACTGCGCATGATCGCGCAGCATAACCGTGGTTTGATAACAAAGAACAGCGGCAGAAGCACTGTAATTCTGGTAGCAGCATAGCTGCGGCAACAGAAACTTTCATGGCTCAGAGTGTTTATCTGACTCGGATCGTCACTGTTTAATCAGCCCACCTACGAGGCTCACCTGTCAAACACAAACGCAGCGTCACTGATGGCCAAATGGTCTTTTTAGATTCACTGAGAGTTTATAATCCAAGCAATACGGTGACATCTGTCATGTGCGACGGGATGTCACAGGGTTTTCACGTCATTTTTGGGCCTACATGGAACCGTCCGTGCAGGCTTTGGTCGGCTTCACTGTTTCAACTGTGGCTTACCCTCTTGGTCTAACGTCTACCTGCATGTGGCAGTTATCGCGAGGCTAGTGACAGAGCTCAGATTGGGAATGTTTGTTTTTTTTACTCTGCTTGGGCCTGGGTTATTATTTTTTAATAACGCGGGTTAAAATACGGGAGATTTACGGGAAAATACTAATACGGGAGGACGGCAGGAAAGAAGGGTAAAATACTGGACTTTCCCGGCCAAAACGGGACACTTGACAAGTATGCTAAGTTGTGCTAGCTTGCTAGTTGCTGTGCTAGCTTGCAGTGCATCTCTCTCTAGTGTCTGTGTCATGCTGGCTTGCTTGCCAGCCACTTCTGGGTCTGTGGTCTGTGACTCTGTGCCTGACCAAAGTGAGAGTGAAATACAACTATTTATTATGTTTGATCGCCATTGTTTATAAACTTCAGCTCAGATAACTGTGTATTATTTTCTACATGTTATGTTTTCTACCATGTCTTATTCATGTTAATGTTAATATTCACGAATCTTAGTGTAGATTCTATAGAAAATATTCAATTTAATGAATATTGTTTGTTTAAAAAAGTAAATAAAGCTTAATTTGTATAACACTCAAAAAACACTGACAAAATACTTTACACACAGAGAATATGAATTAACATGAAGTAATACATAAAACAGCACAAAAGCAAAGTGGACAAAAACATGAGGCAGAGATGGTGACCTACAAAGGATTGCCTAAAAAGATTTTTACAAGCCGCTTATAACAGATTAAAGATTCAGCAAATCTGATAGATAGGGGAAGATGATTGCAGGTTGGTGCTAAAACGGCAAATGCGCGATCACCTTCTTTTTTGAAGTTGGAGTGAGGAGTGGTTAAAAGGCCAAAATTTGAGGACCTGACTGGTGGAGCAGTGGAATGAGAAACAAGGAGATCAAAAAGGTAACTGGGGCAAGGTCATGCAGTGCTTTATATGTAATCAACAGGATCTTGAATGTTATTCTGAATTTTACAGGAAGCAAATGGAGGGAAGAACAGAGGTAAGTGGGGCCGATGGCTAGCTGTCAATAATAAGCTGGCAGCTGCATTTTGAACATGGTAAACGATTTAGAGCAGCTTGACTGAGGCATGTGTAGGGGGAAGTACAATAATCTAGACATCTAATTATAACAGTGTTTCTTAGCTGAAGAAAACAAGTCTGAAAAAGGTTAGTAACATGATGGCCAAAAGTCATATGCTGCCACTCATTGAAATATTGCTCCATTGTACTACTACTGGTCAAAAAGTCTTAAGGGTATATTTAAATTACATGTCCTTATCATATCAGAAGTGTTTGATACTTTACTCTTACTCCGGGTAATTCAGATAAAAGTTTAGCCTTCTCATGTGAACTGTATATAGCTATATTTATGTAACTAACTCAATATCTCATTCTGTCTTAATTTAATTTATGAATAATATTTTTCGTTTAAAATATTCAGTGTCAATTGTGAGCCCTCATGCTGATCTCAGACCAGCAGACTTTTTTTTTGGCATTTTGGGCAGTCTTGACTATAGCACACCATAAAGTATATCACGCTGGATCTATAACATTGTTGGCTGCATTTTTTTCAAATAAATAACTTGCCTGACATAGATGAAACAATGTGATAATTAGCAGCTGCATATTTTAGTTTTTACTTGTTGACACATCAACAGTAAACTGGTTTTCTTTTGTCACCTTCAGAAGAAAAATGGCCTCTTTATAGGATTTTCGCTCAGATTTGTCAAAAACAATCAATGTTCAGTACAGGCAGAAATTTATCACCTCAGAGCACCTTTAATAGTTAACAATGCAGTACAGCTGAATGACTTGTGTTTTGAGCGGGCGTGACCTGTCTTTTTCTATTCCCCCTGAAAACAGTTGCTTTAAACCTATAGATCTTGATGATAATAATAATAATAATAATAATAGCCTATTTTTCAGAAAAATAATGGACCTCAAATTCAAAAACATTGCTGTAAAACAGATTAATTTCAACATTGTTTGTCAACCCTTTCCCTGAACTGGAGAATCAGTATTTTTACTTAAGTACTTGAATTAAAATCTTAAAATGGATATGATATGGATTTATTTCATCACTGGAGTACCATGCAGTAAAATAATCACTGGCAAATGTATTTTTGCATCAGTGTGGGCAAAGAAAATAACTGAAACGATTTATAGACTGTAACAAGAGTCATAGATTGTAGAAAGTAAACAGAAAATATAATGGCTGCACATTACATGACAAAAAGTGTAACGTCATGTTACTACAGCAGCAGTAAAGATATTAATTTTAATGTGGGGAGAAAATCCATTTTAAATTCTACTACTAACAGAGGCATGTTCCTCGTGACGATAATCTTAATATATCATGATTGTGTTATGGGCAAAAATTTAACACGATTTGCAATGCTCTTGCTGCCGCAGCAGTCTTGTCAAAGTGCTCCGGGTTGATTTTGCATGTGACTTATTTGTGCATAGCAGTTTTACAGCTATATTAAATAGGCAAGGTTTTTCAACTGCAGCCTGTTCTACGGGGGAATTCATGCTTTGACAGGGTGCAGAACTTTATTGTGATGTGCTGACGCACTTTATGCAAATCAATTTATTTCTGTAATCGAGGACATTGATTACATCAATCAGTCACCCCAGCTTTACAGTTAATGTTTCAAAATGTAAAATACACATCTTTTATACACAATAACTGAATACATTGAATATCACTTGAAGGAATGTAATCTGTAAAAAAAAAATTGGCGGATTTCAGTCTGCAGTGAATATGAAATGACAATCATCTGGTTACAAGCACACATCTTTAACCTTTAGACATGAGACTTCTAGGATTTCTGAAATGGTAAAATTTTTATACTTAGCATGACACACAGCCTCTGGCAACACTGCCAGCTTTCACAGTAACAAACCACAAAGAGAAATTCTAGTCAAATTCAGGCTTTAAATTACCTCCTTGCAAAATTATTGTTTCATACAGGTTGCTTTACAGGAAAACAACTGGTAATAAATTAAGAAATGATGAAGGTTGATATTCATTTCCTGAACTTTAGTTATTGTATTCTCGCCTAAACTGATGTTATTCACACAGGCTTAACGCTTTTCACACTAATCACTGTATTACAAATGTAATGAAACTAACAAGATTATCACTACATGTGTTCTCTATGGCCACCCCACATCATCCAAAAGGGCAAACAAAACAGTTAAAACATCTTTGCTCCAAACAATTTATTGGTAACTAATTTAATATATTTATTCTATTTCTATATGTTATTAGTGCTTAGAGAATGCAGCTGTAGTTCTTTCCACACTGTCAAAGAAAAACACCTACAGTTTTTTATCTGCCAGCTTGCATGCATTGAACTAATGCTTGGCATCGCATGCCTATGAGCAATCTTAATTTAACCTGTTAGTGCAGAATCATATTATACACGCTGATTTTGTCATTTTGATGATATTTTTGCCTGTTCCATACGAATACATGGACCCCGGAGTGCCGACAAACCCTATACTAAATTCCCATTCAGATAACACGTTGTCAGTAGTGGAACTGTTGATTGATGGGACTGATACATTCAGATGCCTCTCAGCACACCCAGCATGTAGACAGGTGAGGTTAAAATCCTGTCACTCAGCAGTTCAACTTCCATTACTTATTCAACACTCCTACATTTGGCTGGTGCAAGAGAGAGGGGGATGAACACAATTAATGAAGCTATCTCTTCAGGATTAAGCAGTGCAGCACACACAGCTTCACTACAGACATCTGTACCTTAAATGGATTCCTGCTGTATAATATTCCAGCATCCTCAAAACTCAGTTCATGTTATCTCAGTGGAAGAATGCCTGGAGGATAAACAGTTTCTTATGCCCTTCAGGCGAAGCTTATTTTTCTGCATTTGTTTCAAGATGACTCAGTCAGCACATAACGCAGAGCTGTAGCAGGACAGTCAGAATTGGTGGGGTAGAAACTCGCCGATATTGCAACAATCACAGGAATGTATGAGTTAGGTGAGATGTAGCCTTGTGTTCACGCTGTTAGTGAGAGATAAGACAAGGCCAATTTCATATTTTACCCTGTCGACAGCGACTGGCAAGTTTTGTTCCCGCTGTACGGTTTAGCTATTGCTCATGTGTCAGAAGTGAATTCCACTTGGCAGGATTTACAAAGTTAGACTTCACTTTTTGGCTTCTGCACAAAACTCTGCTTAATAAATGGGGAATATACTGATATATATTTTCTCTTTTCAAAACTGCCCTTGAGCAAATAAACTCACAATATAATAAAATCTGCTAAAGTGAAATAATGAATACATACAACAGACTTGGACTTTACAATAATGGATGGGTCTGCATGTCAAGACTGGATAAAGAATATCATGTACGCATATGTTTTCATTGGATTAACTACTCATGACTGGCGCTTTATGCACCCTTTTCTGAAATATTTTAATGGCACTGGTACTTCGTCATTGTTTGGTGAACCAAAGATCCCACTGCTGTATAAGTAAAAATAATAATTGCATCGATTCTCATATGTATCGCGATACGGACATGGGTGATTCTGACTCGATTAACAAAAAACAAAACAAAAACGAAAACGATTATTTAAATGTTAATTGACAATGTAATGTTGACGGAACGCAAAAGACGGAACTCACAAAAGTGCAGCGCATGGACTGTCTGTGGCGTGCACATAACAGAGAGACCAGTGTCCCCCCGTGTTTTCGGCACACCGCCGCTGCGGAATGAACAACCACCCTACTTAAATGTCACACAATCATTAATATCAATGCACAAGTAATGATTTTAACTCGCACATTGTGCGAGCATGGTGACACTCAACGCTTGGCAGCTCCTTGCATATCCTGTGTGTAAGGCCAAGCGAATGAGAAAGAGCGAGCGGCAGAACGGAGGAAAAATATTAGTAAATTTTTGTCTGGTAGTAAATCCCCAACTGCTGTAAAAGTGAAGGTGGTTAGCGCTAGCTAACATCTCCCCTGTACAGCACGTTACACGTTATGTTACATTAGCTAAATTAGTAATGAAGTCATGTTAAAATAATAAAATAATAATTAACTTAACTTAGTGAGTTAAAGAAATGAGAGACCATGGAGATGAGGTTAATGAAGTAAATTAGAGATGCAAACTCCTTTTAGGTAAATTAGATGTTTCTTTTGGATTTGAATGCACAAATGAAATGCTTAGTAATAATACAGAGATCCTGTATAGAAATAAATTATGTATCAAGGTGTGTCGATAATTGTTTTATAATCACATTGCAGCCCTCTGTATTGTAATCGAATCAAATCGTGAGGTGCAAAGAGATTCCCACCCCTACTCACTACAGTATGTTGCTGTGACTAATTAGTCCCCAGAGAGGTTAAACTCCTTGCAAGAATCTTATCAACAAACATTAGGCTTAAATAGTCTATACATTTTAAGTTGTATGGAATCAAAATTTATGTTATATGGAATGAAAATGAATACAATGAATTTTGCTCACTTTTGTGTCAGACAGCAGTCTTGTAAAGCCCATGTAACAGCTTGTCTTCAACGCACAGAGACAAGATCAGATTCAACACCTGCAAGTAATCTTAACAACCCTGCACAGCAGATGGGTTAAGTATTTGATTTCCATCTATAATTACCTCCAGGTTGACAGTTGCCAATCCACTGTGTATTGTAAATATAATCTTTGTAAGGATGTTTGTGGGGATTCTCTTTCCTTTCCTGAGATGCAGCGACAGAGCAACGCGCACCTGTCTTTGAAAACTTGTCACAGAGCTCAGCAGCTATAGTGTTGCCCCAGCTCACTGACAAGAAAAGAAATCATTTCACATTTGATTAAGTATTTATGAGCGCATCTTTTATTTATTTTGATCAATGCGTCCCGTTTCATGCTTCTGTCGTTTTGTATGTCGGAGATCCACAAATCGCATCTCTAGAAGACATTATAGGTCTCCAGTCCCAGCTGTTACTCAGGAAATCACAAGAGCAGTGGATCTCAAATGCAATTGCAATCTAGAGCAAAATGTTATCACATTTTCTCCATCGTGTGCATCTCTCCATTGTCGAATTCATCAAGGCTGGAGAAATTACCCCCATTGTGGCTAAATGTGATGGAAATGGTTCTCCATCTCTGCCTCCACACAAAGAGCTAAATCTCAACAGAAACTATAAGTCTTCAGCAGACAACAGCAATTATATGTATAGGAGAGCAGGTAATGGACATGTGTGGTGTTTAACTTCTGTTATGGACACCCGTGCGCTGTGTTAGTTTGTTGATTGTATTTCTAATGAGAAATACATTCCCCCTCAAGAGAGGTTGAGCTGGCTGAGACAATACTCACTGAAGCAGACCCAGTCTCTGCCATTCATTCCTGCAGCGAGATAAGCCCCAGAGTGTTGTGATTGTTGACGTGGAGGCCAGTGGGAGCTCTCGAGGATTACCAGGTCTGTATTTCTTCTCTTTGAGCTGACCCAGCGGGAGCCCTGACAAAATGGTTTGATCCTAAACCCAGCATTACAGACTGACCTCTAAGCAGCATCTCTGCTTTACGGTTGGACATGCAGTAAAGCTGCGGGAAAGTGCAGGGACAGGCCTGAATTATGGCTGAAATAGCGACATCCAAACATTATTTTCAGCACTGGCACTCACAGTTCTGTGCTCCAGGAAGCAAACATGGATGATTCGCAATATTTCTGACACATATCTAAACCTGCAGAGATGCAGTCAGAATTTATCCATTGAAAAGCTTTAAAAGGTATAATTTATTTATGATATGACAAACTTATTTAAGCAAACTTTTCGAAGCAGCGTTTAGGGTAAGAGGTAGATAACAACAGCAAGGCACAAAGGATTAGAGAGGTATAAAATCAAGATTTACTGCAAAGTGCTCATCTAATTGTGTGCTATTTTGGAAAGACCACGGAACAAAGCGTCTATTTATTAAGACAGAAGAAAAATCAGACAGAAAGGGGAATGATCTCTTCAGCTTCACAGAAAAATTGCTACATGAGTTCTTTGAGAGACAAGTGTGCTTGTTTGGGAAGTTCAGAACAAATGTGCTGTGTAATCATCAAAAAAATCCGTCCCTGAGATGCTCCACCACATTCACTTAATCCATTCCACCATACATACATACATACATACATACATTCATACATTCAATGCAGTCGTGTGAATAACTTTTTGATTATTCTAACATCTTTCTATATAATTCTGATTAGGGCTGAAACGATTCATCGCTTAAATCGCTTAATAAAATGCATCAACGCAAATTCTTTGCATCGCACTCACATCGCGCTTACGCTGTTTAATCACACGACGTGATTATAATGGCGCTGTTTGCAAAGTGGTGGAAGAGAGAGAAAATAGTGAGGGACAAAGAAGAAAGTGTCCGAAGTAAGGGATTATTTCAAGCTAAAGAAAACAACAACTCTGTAATGTTACCTTTTGTCCACCATAAAAAAACTACTTGTTGCCTCAGCAACAGCACAACGGCACCTGATCAGTAAGCACTTGGTGTTCCTCCAGTCTCTCTGTAGCTGAGACAATCCCTGCTACCTGCGTGTGCTATCCATCCTTTCATCCATATTCTTTGTCTTTGTAATCGCAATCTTAATAATAACAAACAACAGCTGTTTCATGTTCAGGACTGCTCATTTCGTGTTTCACATTTCACATGCTTTCTTGACTAAACGTGGTTTGGAGACCAGCATTGGGTGACCTAGTGTGTGACCTCCTATCACCGATCAGTCACGTAGTGTCAACGCCACAACGACTTAAAGACTCCCATCACATGATGGCAAGTTGTGTAGTGTCAACAAGCATGAAGCTTCTGGTCAGTAATCTGATGCAAACACAGAAGTCCCTAAAATATGCATTCTATCGAACGGACCCATTAGAAGTAATGGTAAAATGACCCTACTTCTCTGCTGAATAATTACCTCAGTAAACACTTTCATAATGAGTTTATGGTCTTAGTCGCTAGTTTCAAGTCTTCTTCAATACGGAATGATTTTGATTTAGTAAATAATGGTCCCATTTATTTTTAAAATAGACCACAAGGCAGAGTATGTTTCAGGGCAGGATTATCTATGATTGACGGGTTGCCATGGTAACGACTTGTCAATCAGGCTAGAGCTGACTCGTACCCACGGCGCTGTGTAAATTTAACCAGCACCATTGAAAAAGCTTCTTAGGAGTTGGCTGTTTACTTTCTATGGCTTTAGTTTTAAGACTGTTTGCTAGACAAAGTTATCAGCCCTGTTAAAATGACAGTTAACGTGAGTTACAGATGCACCTAGCTAAGCATGCTAGCTAGCTCCGCACATGGCCGTTAGCTCCGCCGTATCGTCACTTCTGGGCATTTTCTGGTTGCAAAAACTCAACATGGTGCTGCCGCCAAACTAAAGTACTTATTAAACAAAGCATCGATGAAATCTCTAAAATAATCTATAGAAGCATCGAATACTAAAATCAATGTTAGCTGCAGCCCTAATTCTGATGGTATACGTTTTTGTTTGTATAAAATGAGACAATGCAGGTGAACCTTTGTTTATGATTTGTGTTGTTTTTTTCTTAGTTGGTCGGACCACAGTGTGTTTTTCAGTCCTGGACAAAGGGGCTTTAAATGTTGTGTCCTATGAATTTCAGCTGCAACTACTGTTTACTGTCCTTGAATAATCTATCTATTGTTTTTGGTTATATTAATAGATCTTTCTGATTATTAAGATTAATTGCTTATCTAGAAAATATTGAAGAGGGTCAGAAAATGCTCACCACAAGCACCCAGGGTGATATCTTTCAGTTGCTTGTTTTATTAACCTAATTGGGTAAATTCCACAAATATAGAATTTACAATTAATTAAAACAATGATTCAATTCAATTCAGATATAATTTTCTATTAATTATCAAACTGTGTCACTCCTTTGAGTTATGGTAATTTCACTAACTAGAATGTAGGGCTGGCACTAATTACTAATTTCAATGTTAATTAATCTGATGTTTATTTCGTGATTTCTACATTAAATTGTTTGGTTTATTGAAGGCTCAGTGTGTAAGTTATAGTGAAATTATGTGTATATGCAATAAGTGAGTTTGCACAAACTTATTTATACTTCTTTATGTCCCGTGTGTGTGTGTGTGTGTGTTCAATTATTATTATTTTCACCTCTTTTTGCAATAAAGATTTAAGGAGAGAAAAAAAGATTCTGATAAATTGACACCCCTCCCTTTCCAAGCACGCAGGGGAAGCTAGAGTGGCCGACACGCTCTGCCTGCTCTTGCGCTCAATAATACATGTGAGCCTCTATGGGGTTGAGGAATGAAGAGTAACATGGAAGGAAAAGTGACACCATCCTGGGATGGACTGTAAACCACTCTGTGACTGGAAGAGACTGGTGAAATACCACATCATCACATACAATTACAAAATGTTTTTGTTTCTGTCACACCTTTCCTCAATAAACTTTTCTGTTTTGTAATTGATCAACTAATCAGTCCAGCTCTAGAATGCATTTTTTGTTAAGTAATGCATTATGAGCATTAAAAGGTAACTTCATTGTAAAAACCACAACAACCTTCTTACCAGTTACATGGTAATTTTCTCTTCTGTGTGAGGCATTGTGATATGTAGCCTGAAGCTCGGTTGCTCTGTCTCTGCATCGTGTTGCTGTGTGTTGTCTATTAGCTAAAAAATAATCCACTGATCACGCATTCCTGTGGTTTGAATGACACAGAACCAGAAGATTACAGGTTCATCTAAAGGCGAGGGGTTCCTCTATACATTTTTTATGCTGGATTATTCGGACCCCCACAATTTGGAGCAGACATGGTAATTTTAAAGATGCTGACTGAAGTATTTCATGAGGGTTGGACTGAAGATTGACCAGTAAATTGAGTGTTTCGCTTTGAGCGCAGCAATGTTTTCACAACATGATATAATGCCTTCAACAGATGCCACCAACTGCTGCTTAATCTCATGGTTCTTTTTATCATCACTCATGAATACATCCCAGAGATATCTAAAGTCCTTCAGACAAGGCAGCTGCTTCCCCCTCTCCACTTGTGGATGATGTTTGTCTATTTGGTTTCATTGGACCGTGAGCTCCCATGTGCACTGGAGCGGTGTCGAGCTTCAGTGTGATGCAGCAGAGATGAAAATCAGCACCTCCAAGTCTGAGACCATGTTTGTCTCTTAGAAAAACTTCAGTGTGGTGAAGGGTGGTGAAATGTAGCCGTTCTGGTTAACAATGCCAAAGCTGTCTGCATCAGTTCAGCACATAAATAATACATTTGCATTCATTTCACCTTGGTGGATTACTTTATCGCTACATGGTGCAAATCTCTATAAACACTACACACCTGCAACAAACAATTCATTTCATTGTTGATTAAGCAGTCATTTATTTTTCCCAATTAATTAATTAACTGTTTAGTCTATAACATGTCCTAAAATATTGAAAACTGTGCAGTGTGCGAAAACTATACCATAGGTTTCGGAGGTGTATGTGTATGTGGAGGGGGGGCTGTGTTTTCGACTTGACTGCAAAGATCCCCCAGCTGCAGTAGTGCTTGGATCATGCGTAATATTCATTCGTTCACAGCGTGTCAGTTGTACTAGCGACGTAACCCGTACCAGAGAGGGAGTGGAGCGATGGAGCGTGCGGACGGTCAGTGATCGTTTTCTTTAACTGGATGAAGTCTGATGCTCCGCATGATCCATGATGATAGAGAAATATAGAGATTAATCTCAAAACATGCTGTCAATATTGTAGAGACCCCCCAAAATATCACAAATCAAGCTGTTAGGGGAGCTGATGTCTTATTAAGGCGCCTGGATCCCCCCTTAGTTCGCACCCTGAAATTGTCCATCCCAATTTCCCAGAGCCAAAGGTGAAATCTTCAGTTTTCTTGAAGCATAACTTTAAAGGAGAACTACTACTGAGTTCCCACGGGACTTCAGCGCGAGACTATAACTAGCCGTCTAAAACACTATTTAGGTGAATTTAAACAATGGCTAAGTTGCTAAACACATCTTCTTGTCATGTAAGAGCCCTGTTCATGTTGGACAGACATTTTAATTGCATTTTGTGTCTGTTTAGAGGCACAAAGACACTCTTATGTATATGCCCCCATATCTGCCGTTTTAGCTACGTGGGAACTCTGGGTATTAGCTGTTGAAGCTGTGTTGCAAGCACCAATCCGGTTCGGGGTTTTTTCTATAGACAGTACTCACAAAAGGTATAACGATCAAGATTAACTTAAAATTGCCCGGAGTTCTCCTTTAATGAATAACCCTTTATCAGAAATTGTTGCAGATCCAGTAATCGCCTTATCATTTCAGCACTAACATGCTCCATTATCTTTTGCTATAATTTGAACATTCAGAATGTTACGAATTACTGGCAAACCAGCGGTCACACTTTTCAATAAGATCTGCACAGCTCACAAATTCAACACTTTCACCTGCTAAATGACAAATTCACAAAGTTTTAAAAGCTCACCTGACACTTCAGTGCTCCAACTATCAAGAGCCCTTTCAAGAGGTTTCTCGTCATTTTCATCAGTCCCGTCCTGGTTGGTTTGTACTTCCTCGATGTGCACTGCTGTGCTCAATAAAGGGAACCTCACTGTAGCCTCCTAGGGTGATTGAATGTGATTTTTAGAGTGCCAGGGTTTTAAGAGAAAGCCTGGGATACTGTTCAATGGATATAAAATTCAACAGCTCATGGGAGTTTGGTTGTTTGGGACATATCCATACTCTGAACTATTGTGGCACTAAGGTGGAGAAAATTGCTTTCTAAAAAGGATGCTCTTGTATGATGCATTTTAGAGATTTTTTTATACCTGAAGCACGATTGGGCCTTTGAGACACAGTGGAAAGGTGAATTAAATAAAGCTTGTGTCACAGCAGTGTTCGTAATAGTTTGCTCGGGACAGTAAAGGTCAGCGATATCCTAAGGTTTTCTCAGGAAAAGCCAATTTAACCACTGCATTTAATCAAGTGTGTAAATGTACGGTTATCTGTCTGATTGTATGTTTGTTTTTCTCCTCTCTCTATGTTTCCCCCCTAACCCCCTGCCACCCAAGCGAGCAGCTTCAGGAAAACATTGTTTTGACAACCATTTCAGTGTCTGCTGTAGCGATCTACCCACCAGGCTGAACAGCCCTTTCGTACAGATGCTGTCCAAGCATCATAAAATACTGCCTTTGAACTTCAATACTTTTTTTTTCTCTGCTGCACATCATGGGAGGCTTTTGTGCAAAAATATAGTAGTAATGTGTGCTCCTCTGCACGTGGTTGATTGTTGTCATAATTAATGTGTCTGTTGCACTTTGTTCAAGTGCTGCACCTGTTTCTTCGAATTCCTCAAGTCAAACATGAAACAACATAGAGGTGAGCAGCAGGATTTTTTTCCAAGGTAAAATTGAGCATTATGATGTGATTTTGGAATAAGCAGTTAGCCAAAGTGGTAATGATAATTTATCATTTGTGCTCACCACCTGTCTAGTTTAAACCAACACATGTAATCAGGCAACAGAGTTGTAAATATTGCTTTCTGTGATTTCCATACATAACCGTGAACCTAACATTGTACTCAGACCTAGACTGTAGAAAAACATTGACATGGTGTTTGTGACATTTCCTGTAGATTTCTAATGGGATTTTGAATCCTGGATATTAGAGCCATTTGGTCTTCTAGAGCTGAAAGGGTTTGCTGATTACTCGATTAGTTGGCTAAATTCTTTTTATAATTGAATATTCTTTTTTTCATAATTTTAAAATTCCAAACATTCCCTGGATTCAGTTTCTCAAATGTGGTGGTTTGTGGCTTTTCTGTTTTCTATCACTGTAAACTGACTGGGTTTAGGAGAGCTGGGTTTTGGAGATAACACAAGACATTTGAAGACACCAGCTTGTGCTCTGGGAACTTGTGATGGACCTTTTTCACAATCCCTTATGCCTTTCTCAAGGTGTTTTGAAAGGTCATGTTGGGCTGACTTTACTATAACAGATTCCATCCATATCGTCCATTCCCTTTTTTTTTTTATATGACAACAACAATACACAAACCCTCACATGTATGACTGAATAAATGAAATAAACATTCTGCAAAATGAGGTAAACATTGGCAGAGGTTGTGAATATACAAGAGGGTTTTTATCAATACAACAACAAGGGGAAAAAAGAAGAGTTAGAGGTGGTTGCCAGTAGGCACAGTATGCAGCTGAAGGTACCTGACATGTTCAAAGTAGAGTTGCCAAATTGTAGTTAATTTTGCGTCACAGTTATAAAGAGGAGTGTTTAATTTTCACTTCACTATTTTCACAAATGTTAGGGCATCTTTTATCCAGTGGGTATAAGAGTCAGGGCAGGGACTCTTTCAGCGCATCAGAATAACATGGCTCGGGGTGCCATCTATCTCAGTTGTTAGCGCGCACCATGTAAAAAGGCAGAGTCCTTATCGCATGGGCATGGTTCAACTCTAGCCTGTGGCCCCTTGCTGCATCCACGATAAAGGCAAAAATGCCTCAAAAAATATCTTTTAAAAAAGTTGGAAGAAAAAGAAAACCACGCCTCACCAGGAATGTGACAAAAGCTGTGTCTCAAACGTTCAACGAAACAGGACGGCAGTGAATGGTCAGTGGTAGGAAATAAAACAGTCCAACTCAGGACGAGGGGTGGATGTTAGCAGATGTGATGGCTGTGAGTCAAAGACAGTCTTCTACAGCAGAGATAGAGTATGACAGGTTCAAAACATGTTGAGATCAGGTTGTCCCAGGTGACATTTATCACAATTTGGATCAGTGCTAGGATAGATAACAAGCTAGTTTACATAGCAGTGTACAGGTGATAGAAGAGGAATTGCCTGGAATCCAAAGTGTGAGTCCAGATCTTGAGACAGTTTGTTGACGATATATCACCCATTCCTAACAACTTAAAAGAGAGGGAGTCTGGAGTCAACTGTGATACGCTGAGACACCTGTCGATCAACCAAATACATCCCAAACTATATTTTTTCTTAGCTAAATTTGTCACTAAAAATGCAACAGCTTTTATTTTAGGAGAGGAGATGGAGGTTTTTTATTTGACGTCAGTTTTCTTAGAGTCAGCATCTCGCAGCCATTAGAAGAAAAGCAGCTACAATTGTCAGTTGGCTCAGACAGCCAAATCAAAAGTTGTTTCTTTCCATTATTTCCTGAACTTTAAGGCTGACTCTCAGCACTGTAATTTACGAGTGACACGACAGGGTTGGACAGTTTAATGATTTTCTGTCATTACAACATTGACTGTCATCAATGATGCAGTATCCTGAACAAAGGGTGCATTTTTCTGACCAACAACTGGATGCTGCAATAAGAAGGTAACATAAAAGCTTCACTGCTGTTAATGCTGCTTTTGATGGTCTTTTCTAGCTGAAGTACAGTGAGAGGAGGTGAAACACTGTACATTTACCAAGACATGTCTTCTCTTCCAGACTCTTCTCCATTTTTAGCAAGGTCAGACGAAAATGCAATTTGAATGACATTGCACAAACTGTGGTTTGAATTAGTCTTAACAGTTTAAATTGCTTTAGTCTTTTTATCTCCTTGGGGCATTTTCTCTGACCATAGTTTGGGTTGATCATTTTGTCAAAATATAATCTATACAATATGTTACGGATACTGGGCAGCAGCACCCATAGGCAGCTATGTGTGTCGGTAAATACAGGAAAAAGGGTGAGACACAGAGACGAGGTGTTTCCTCGCTGAAATTTATTTATTGATTTACATTTCCTTTACACCATCAGAATCGTCTTTGTTTCAATTTCTCAGTATTTCTCAGTACTGTACATGTCTTGTTTTCTTGGACACATTGTTCATGTTCTTAACATAACATGAGTCTACTCTTATACTTTAACTCAACTTATCTCTCAGCATTCACTAACAAACTAGTGATTTGTGTGATGTCTTAACACACATACTAACCTGAAATACAGGAAAGAGGGTGAGACAGAGACGTGGTGTTTCCTCGCTGAAATCTCTGCAGTTATTGAGGGAAAACAGCGGAGCATGCGTTCTTGATCATGGTCCCTGAGGGTAAACCACAGTCTCACACCATCACCTACAGCCAGGAGGCTGCTACAGCAGGCCAACCATTCACACTTGTAACCCATTTTACTTCTTTTAAACCACATAAAATCTTTTTCAAATAAAAGAAATAAAATACAGACATCACCTTAGATGATTTAACACCATAATATAAAATACAATGTGATCACATTCTAGTGGGCATCACATATACTTCATCCACAATGTGTGAATATATTATCCATTATTTACTTTATATACATGCTATATTTACGGTGGCCCGTAGGTTTCAGACCAAATATAAAAGCCACAACACGAACACAAAAGCCGCAACACGAAGCCACAACACGAATACAAAAGCCGCAACACGAATACAAAAGCCACAACACGAATACAAAAGCTGCAACACGAATACAAAAGCTGCAACACGAATACAAAAGCCGCAACACGAATACAAAAGCCGCAACACGAATACAAAAGCTGCAACACGAATACAAAAGCTGCAACACAAACACAAAAGCCGCAACACGAATACAAAAGCCGCAACACAAATACCGTAGGTTTCAGACCAAATATAAAAGCCACAACACGAACACAAAAGCCGTAACACGAATACGTTACAATATTTTTAGGTCCACTTGCTTGTTGTTTCCCGAGCTTTCAATCACATTTCATGTTCTTCCCTAACAGATGGAGTTTTGTCAGCTATCATGGAGATTTGTGATTACTCCAATGCTGAAAAAGACTGTAAGATACAGTTGAAAATGTGCATGAGTTAAGATTTTGTTTTGTCACTGAATTTCCATGACAACTGCACAAACTTCATGTGCTGAGGAAGGAAATGAGATGTGTTCAAGAGATCAGGAAACAACCTAGTAAATAGACCTTCAGTTAAGAGAACTGTAACTGTAACTTCAGTTACTGTTCCCAATATAAAGACTGAACTTTTACGCTCAAGCAATGCAACAGTTGTTGTCACCCCATTAGTGTTTCACTAATTAAACAGAATTACAAGCATGACTGATTTTCAAGAAGTTATCAAGTAGCAGTTTAGTATCTTTAGATGGATCATATCAATTAGCAACAATAGATACTGTGTATCAACTGACGTCAAAACAGTCTGATTACTGAGTCAGAGCATTTCTAGCATTTCTAAAGCAATTATAAAGCTACTAATATCATTACTATTGCCAATGATACTATGACTGTAAATAATAAACGAGACAGATGGAGAGAGAGAACGCAGATTCTGACAGGCTCTGCTGCTATAGTAACAGTAATGGGCCAAAGACCTTTCCTTTGTGGATAAATACTGGCCTATGCTTCAAAAAATGAGTCAGTTTACTTAGTATCTGACAATATGAGTCCAATAAATCAACAGAATGTTAGAGAATAGAGCCAGGGCCACTGGGACACATCCCACTCACAGCTCTAGGCTTTTCTCACACAATGGACTCTGGGTATGCTTAAGTGTGAGAATCATATGCCTTCATTGGGAAATCAAAACAGTCACATGAATCACACTGCAAACTTTGAAATCTAAACTTTTTTTTGCTTGTGTGATTTGGGGACTGTGGATAAAAGGAAATCCAACATTTCAGTGAAGGTTCTGTAGAATTAGCTCCCAACTGTATGATTGTTTTGAAGATTACAAAAGGCAGACTGTCTGCAGCACATACTGCAGATATCATTGACCATTAAACTGAAAGGACCTCCCCAAGGACAAATCACCCCCCTTCCCTATAGAGCAGCAAATGGAAGGGGCTTTAAACTGTTTTCACTTCAACACAGTGGAAGTGCCCTCACAGGACCCAGAGCTGGAGGGCTGATGGCAGAAGGACTGCATGATTAGGCTTGGGATCTGATAGAAGGTCAGGATCTGTGGTAGGCCAGAGACGAACACAGATGCTATCAGGATCAGTCTGGAGAGCAGTGATAGTCCAAGACTGTGATCTACTGAGTGACAATACTGTCACTCCTCTTTCTCTACCAACCGTCCCACCGGAAGATATCCAACAGCAAATCGATGATGATGTAAACCATGTTTCAAGACATGGTTTACATCCTGGATTTAAAATCCTCGTGTTGTAAACCCACCTATGAAAATGTAAGACCTTTAATGTATCTTGTAAAAGGTATATTAGTGTTTTAGGCCTGGGGTGACTCATCAACATTATTGATTACAAAAATATGTCGAGAAGTAAAATAAGTTTGGGAGAATTTTAGAGCCAACAACATCATAACATTACTCTATAAGCTGAAATAAATCCATGTCATAAGTCAAGTACTTCAGCAAAAATACTGTTTCTCCAGTTCACGAAGGGTTGACATACAATGATTATATTAATCTATGACACAGCAACCCTTTTGAATGTGAGTATTTTTCTGATCAGGCATCTCACATACAGGGTCTGTCATTATTATTAATACAACAGCAGTGACATGGAAAGTAGACTCATTTTAAAATATGCCATTATTATCATTATTCCAAAGTGCTTTATGTGTCTCAGAATTTTTTAATTAATAAAATATTGAATTAGAGATGAGACAAGTTTTTGATATTTATGTTTGGATAAAGTAACTTATATTAATTGAGTAATAAATAAAAAATAATATTTAGAATAATCAATAAATAAGTCAATAGATGAATCAACTAATCAAAAATAAACATTAGGTGCAGCTCTCTAGTGTTGCCATCATTGTATACAATTATTTGTAATAACATTACATTTTGCTCTGCTAATTGTCGTATGGTAGGGGCAAGTGAATTGCTTGCAAAACAAATTTTTGCTCCTTCACTGAGACATCAACTTGTATCCTTCCTATACCTAACTGACGAACCATCACAGTACTTCTTGGGCTGTTGCTTTAGACTTTCAAGCTGGAAAAATATTGTAGTTATTCTTCAAAGCTTACTTTCTCCTAAACTAGTCAACAATAAAAAAAAATGTCTGAATGGGTGTGAACTGAGAAAAAAGACCATGGAGACGCAATATTGTGATTATATTTAATATTTATAATTCAGCATCAGAAGTTTCAAAAGACTGCACAAATGTACCATTAGGCAATGAAAATTTTCTCCAACTATTCCATTTAGAGGTATGTAAGCCCTTAATTTATCTGGTTCTATTAGGCCACTGAGAGCATTGGTGCAAATCAAGGAGCAGGACTGCTGGTAAAACTGGGTGTGTAATATTGTTGCATCAATGTGATCAAGTACCTTTACTTGTCAGGTATGTGGTCAATAGATAAGCATCCCCATAAGGTTATCTTTCTGTCTACAAAAAGATGTCTCATCTGAGCTACCAGAAAAAGTGCCATATCATAATGATTTGACAATATAAAAATGAAATATTGCCGCAATAAAATATTTTATTCATATGGCCCAAACCTAGCTAGAAGTCATTATAAGTATAGTTTATTGGTCCAATATGCACAGTGTTGCAGCAGTTCCTTTTGCGTTTTTCTCCACTTTCCAAACCTCATAGCAAAAATCTGAGATTACAACACGTAGTCTGCCTGTGTGAGGTTGTATGAAATCATCCTGTGCCCCAAAATCTGTAGAAATCATATTGATGAGAGTTTGTGTTCTAAAAATATAGGTAAGTCATTATTTCCTCCTACAGTAAAAATGAACTCAACCCAATTCATAATTGGGAAATGCAATTTTTCAGCCAGAGTAACCATGCAGTTACCTGACAAAACATGACAACCACTGCCAACACTACTGAGACTTTCCTTCTACGGTTATGGATATTGTTGGATGATACATTTTTCAACCTCAAGAGATTTTGCCATGCTGATTACTAGAGTCTGACGGATTTATTATTGTGCAGATATGAGCTCATTGCAGATAAATCAGTATCAGTGTTTTTTAGGGCTGTAGTCAACCAAAGAAATCCTTAGTCGACCAAAGTCCTGCCCTGCGCAATGATTAGTCGACTA